>VDFB02229563.1:0-134566 GCA_007258455.2 Sequoia sempervirens
AGAATGCATTTAATTATTTATTTTTAAATATATTTTATTCTACACACCATTTTTGAAATTCCAAACCATACAGTGATTTACACAACCAAAAGTTTTAATACCCAGAATAACATAAGTCAATATATATATAAATTTATTTCCTTCTGTGTATCTATATATATATATATATACATAATAAAGGTTCATAACAACATAAAAATAAATTGGTTTCTGACAAAGATCTGGGTGACTAAATTCAACAGATAATAGAATAATTTTATTCCCAAAACAGTATTTGCAAATAGAAGTTATGCAACAAATTTATTATATTTTATGTAATATTTGCATAAAGGAAGCTATTAAAGTTTATAAATTTAAAACATATTTATTCCAATGATTCAGACAAACGTAATAACAAATATATATTTAGATTATGTATAAATGTACATATAACTATATATTTAATCGAAAAAAAATCTAGAACAATATAATAACAGATTTTCAATAACCCAACAGATCTGACATGCAATCTCAACATTCAATCTAAAACGAGTTTTATTTCAAACAATAATTTTCCCTACTAAGTTAAAGAATTTCAGAACAGATTATCTAATGTTTTCAACAGAAAAATCAAGGGTTTCATTCGAATAAATTTTCAAATCCCAAATCTTCTTTCTATAAGTTTTTTAATACACAGCTAACAGATATATCAAAGCACAACAAAATAATAATAAATAGCAAAGGAATACCTGGAGTCCTTCGTCTGAAGAAGAATCCCTTCTGAAAGCTCTTTTCGAATTCCTCCTGCAGCTCCTCCTCGAATCTATCTATCTTCAAAACAATTATTTTCTCCCCAGTTTTCCACACACAAAATTCTTTTCTTTTTATTTTTTATTTATCTTTCTTTTCCTAGATCCCCCAAAACAACATAGTAGAACTTCTGTCTATGCATAATCTTTTTCCTAAAAAAAATAATAAATCAAAATAAAACTCCATAAAGCTCATCTGCTTTCTTTTCACAAAAAGCCTCCTTCCTATTGGTCCTTTTCCAGCTTTTAAAAGCACAAATTTATCTACAGTTTGTAATTAAAATAATTTATTTAAATAAGATATTATCTATGCAAGATTTGCTAATTTATTATTAATAAAAAGATATTATTTAATTATCTTCAACAATATTTATTTAATTTGATTATTGTCAACATTATTAATTAAAAATAATTATTCACTCTTTTAAATAAATTAAATCACTTTTTAATTTATAATATATTTAAATTTAATATTCGACTAAAACACAATTAAATCAAACAACTAAACAACTTTAATCCATTATCTTATAAAATAAGGTTAATTAAATAAACATGAACCATAAATCAACTGAATACCTCAACAAAACAAACTACACAAACAACGAGAACGAAAACTTCAGTCATAACACGACTCACAACAGACGACAGACTTGGGACGGGGACGCTTCCAAACCTACTCCCTTTTTCAACATTTTTACCCGTTGGGTAATTTATTGCTCGCCCTGTCCTGCCGAAGCAGGTGGAATCGAGACTTAATCCTGCAATCCTGCATCCAAGCAAACGTCAAGTAGCACATGTATATATAAATATATAATCAACATCCTACCGTGAGAAGGAATTGCAGTGTAGCAGGGCACTCGTGAACGAGTGATGCTACACTGTCCTCTCACCTAATCTATTCTAACAATTACAATATCCATAACAACTAACATTTCTAACAAATTGATCATAAGATAATATTCTAATTAACTACTGCATCATAACTAATTACTAAACCATTGCATTATAAAGTAACACAGAATTCAAATCACATGATCACCATACGATTATCACATCGACATTTAAAACATTAGAGAGAAAGCATTACCTAATAAAATAATCCAAACCCTACATATAGAGTATCATAAATCACAATAAAAATATCAATTGAAGCAATCAATTAAACTACACAACCACACACACCAAAACGATGAATCAGTCACCATCACAATTCAGTATCACACTAACATATAAAGCAGACAATAGTAGTAAATAGTATCAGAAACATGGGGGTATTACATGCTCCATTCCCTTCTCTACTTTAGGCCCCATCAAAGTACATTCGCCATATGCCATGTTTGTTCATTCTTGGAGAAATCCTGGGTTTTTGTTTAGTATTTCAGGGTTTGAATGTTCAACTCTAAAACTTCCCAGGTCTACATCACAAAAGCAATTCATTTGATTGGGCTCAAAGAGTTCAATGACATGTTTAGATCTAGGCTCTCTGTATAATTTTACTTCCCTTCCATTCATAGGTATTGTGGCATAATACAAGTCTATTTGAACATTCCCACCAATTGTTGCAGTCCATTGCCTTGATAGTAACAGTGTCTACCACAATAATGCATGTCCTATATGTTGCCTCTAGGTACAATGCCAATTTTAGTTCCACATCCCATATCACTCCAACTATAGGGACTGATCTATTGTCCATGGCATAACACTTCCCATATGTAGTATTCACCCACAAACCTAGTTCTTTCATGAGAGCCAAAGGCATGATGTTGATTGCTACCCCTGAGTCAATCATGCAGTTTTTCACCAACTTGTTGTTGATCACCAATGTAGTATAAAATAAATATACTTGGTAGGGATTATTTATGAGTGTATCTCCCAAATACACTTCTGGTGTCTTTGTAATTTCCCTCTATATGATATTAACTTCCTTCTTCTGATCCTTTTGTTTGTGGGATGTGTTGGTGATCATTCAGAGGGTTGTGTCTCTAAACTCATCAATCTTCATCAACTCCATTAATGGGATTTTCATTTTGTCTGAGTCAGTGCTTGGGCCATGTCAAATGAAGGGGCAGTGATCCCTTGTTCAACCTTCTCCATTTTAGTAACCCTTTTCCCTTCATTTTGAACTTTGTCATTACCTAGTGTCTTCTTAGATTCAATATTTTCAGCCTCCTGTTGAACATCTTTTTGAGGCTTCTTTATTTCACCCTTCTTTTGATTAGATGGGACACTCTCCTTGCTCTTATGTTATTTTATGAACATGCTTCTTGGTGTTCCCTAGTCTCCATTTGTGGGCCTACTTCTTAGGTTGTATTTTCTCCCTTTTGCCTCAGCCACAACTTTTGTTGTGATAGGCCTCTTTTCTTCCTCTATTGGTGTTCTTAACTAAAATGAGGTGCTATATTGTATGTATATGTTGCTTCTTGTGTGTTTTCTTCTTGATCAGAAAACACCTCTTGCTCCATATTTACATTGTACTTTTGATTTTCAGCATCATATTCGTACCCCTATTCAGAAAAAGAGTATCCTTCACTGTTTTGATGATACCTTCATCTTAACATGTTTATAGTGTGGCCATCTATATCTTTCTCTTGTGACCACTCATATTCCTGACAAGATTGAGCCACCACACAATGTTCAGGGGCATGGGGTCTATGGAATGGTGAACACCTTGGTGTAGTGTCTACTACATGTGCTCCATGTTTCTTCAAGGGATTAGGAGTCTCCTTCCAATTTGGTTTTTTGACTGGTCTTCCATCCTTCCAAGTAGTATTGTAGGGAATATCATGCAGTCTTGGTCTTTCATTTCTATATTGATTTTCTTGTCTATTCTGGGGATTTTTGGGATTTTGTGGTATCCTTAGGTTATCCCCTTTTGCAATCATGCCAACAACTTTTCTATTATTTTCAATGGTTAAGGTTGCCTTTTGTGCTTCAATCAAACTTCTAGGGAATTTTTTCCTGAGTTCATACCCTATTTTTGGATCAAAGGCCTTTAAATAGATACTCAAAGTTGTTGGGTCAACTAATTTAGATTCATGTGGTATCTTATTGTAGTGCTTGGAGAACCTTTGATTAAAATCATAAGCTAATTCATTCTGGTGTTTTTGAATACTTATTAGTTCATGTAGAGTGAATTCAGGAGCACATTGATTCCCATATTATTCTAGAAATTGATCTTGGAAGTTTTCTACAGAGGTGATTGAAGCATTTGGAAGGCTATTGAACCAATCCCTTTCTTTTTTAGTTAGAGACATCATGAATAGCCTCATAAGGACATCCTCCTGATTCATGCCTATATCTTGTACAAAAGCATTGAAGTTTCTGATGTTTTCTTCAGCTGTTGTTCACTATTCCCTATGAAATTGGGGATAGTATTTCTCATGTTGCTATCAATTGGATATGGGTATAGTTGATATCTATACAAGTCAAAATATCTGCTTATGCTTGTGGGTTCTATGGATAGGGATTCTGAGATGGTGGATTAGGGTAATATTGATATCCATGTTGAGGATGTTGATATGCATTTTTTTGGACATTGTGGTGAGGATACACATATTTTTGTGGCACATGATGGTGTGGAATGTATTGTTTTCTAGGTGGTGGAATGATATTGGTATTTTGTGGTGGTGGATTTTGTGGTACATGATGTTGCACAAGCTAATTTGATCTTCTAGCTATGTTTTGGGGTGCTCTTAAAGAACTTGGACCACCTATATTTTGAGATGACCCTTGTGGATTGGAATTACCTCCTTGTTTATGGGGAGGGATGTATTTTGGAGGTCTTGATGCATTAACATTTAATTAAGAATTTTTTTGATCCAAATCTTGACTCCTTTTTATCAATTGTTGTCTTCTCTTAAGCTCTTCTTCTTGCCATTATATATGTAGTTCCAACTCTTGAGTAGTCATCTCATCATAATTTTCAATAGGAATAGAGTGATTCATTGATCCATACTGGGTTTCTCCTTCTTGTTGTGATGAAAATATCTGATCATAGTATTTTTGTATTTGATCTTTTTCTTCCTCCAATTGGGCAATAAATTCATTTGTTTTATGAGGGTCATCCTTGAAGTGGACAATAGGATGACCATTATTTTCTTGTCCAAGTGGAGTTTGAGGATCCCTACAAAAATTATCCTCATGATGTTCTGACCCATGCAATGGATCAAAGTTGTGAAATGTAGGTGGTTGCTCAAGGACATTCTCTTGATCAGTGAATGTTGTGTCTAGATTTTTAGATGCTACTTTTCTCTTATTTGTGTTAGAATTTGGAGTAGGAGATCTATGTTTGTCTGTCCACCTACCATTGCTCTTCTTGGGACTTTCTAGATGCAAATATTTCCTGCCATTCATGTTGGATGATATGGTGTATCTTTGGTGTCTATAATCTACCCTTTTTGATATAATGTTGACTTTATCAGCCATAAAATATTCTTCAAATTCACCACCTACCTTTTCATAAGTAGGAAAGGTTAAGGTTTGAGCAAACGTTTTCCTCTTTCGAGTAGAGTCACTAATATGTTATGATGGTTTTGAATGAATCTATGATGGAGGGCCTATATTCAAAATTGTCTTGAACCCCAATAGAGCTGCTAATCTGTTAGGTCTCAAAAGTGTAGGTTTTGAGCCTTAAGAGGGTGCTAGTCTCTTAGTACACTTTTGGCCTACAAACGAAGTAAACAAGATTGATCACCTCCTACTCTTCAGGATCTGCTAGACCTAGGCAGGTATACCTAAATGATAAGGCATATTTGAGAATTAAAATGAATCCTATTGAAGGAAATCTACTCACAATGGCACATGGGGGTGAAATAGATGCAAATCTTGATAACTAATACCTACTGAGAGTATTTGAATAATTAGGAATGTGAATTGAATTTATATAAAAATGTTTTAAAACTGGCCAATGCCTAAACTATTGGGTGAATGGAGTTGATGGATGAATGATGGAAATGGAGATAGATATGTATGATAGGTAAACCTAATATTTAGCTTAACTCTAATTTTTGGGCACTTTGAATGTTTACACCTTGTGCAAATGTGTATGTTTGTTTGTTACAATACTCTTCTTTAATGATCCCAGTGTTATTCCCTCAAAGCACTATGATGCTATGATTTTTTTTTAATTCTTAGTTTAAGTGAAACCAACCAAATTAATTACCTTAAAAGGATTTTGATCCCTGAGGGAACCAATTAACTCTCTCTCACTAGAACCCAATTAGAACAATCACACATCAACAACAAATGTGTCTTGATAAATTTTATGAATTTAAATAACTTGAAGAAACTACTTTGGAGAGAACATAGTAATAGATAAGCATTAAAATTAACCAAAAAATTGAACACCAAAATAAATCAACAATTATGAGCAATTTTCTCCATTATATTGCTTGAAAATATATACATTTATAGCAAAAGTCTTTGGTATGATATGGATGGGTGGAATGTGAAATCTATCTTCTTATTAATACCTATTATAATGGTGATGAAATGGAATATGAAATGATGATGATATCAAAATTGGCCTTGGTTTCCTAGTTATATAGGAAGCAAAAAGCTACATTCCTTTTACAAAAAGAGATGACCTTTCAAAACCACTTATTTTACTAACAACTATTTAATTAGCATAATCAAAGAAATAACAAGGCTTAACACATTTAGACGTATGTTTCCTTTAATCAACATAGAAATCCTGTGATCATCGATCTAACAAAGCTTTCCTCTCCATGATAGACATCCAAATCCCCTCTCCTTAGTGACCTACTCATCTAAAGCCAAATACTTTTCTTCCCACTGATACACCCTAAAATCTAATGGCCACTGATATTCTTGGATCTTTGGTATGTTTGCAAGATGAGTCTTCCATTGACTATCTAGTAGTGCCTTTGTATCATTGAAAAACTTTAGATATCAAGCATCAAGAGCAATTAATCCACCCATAATCAAATTGAGCCTGTGAAGACCGATGTCATCATCCTCCTGTACAAGGGTTATACACTTCTGAATAACCTGATCGAATTCTCTCTTCCACTCATCCAAGTCTTTTAGCTGATCATCATCTTTCACAATTTCTAGTATATACCATTGTTTTAAGGTATGGAATGAATCCATTCATGTCACAATCCTCTTATCCTCCACTTTTATATACTGGAATTCATCAACAATCATCTTCACTATTTTCTTAGTTGGTTTTAATGTTGTAGGAGCATCAAGACTCCTTTGTAGAACTTTGCATAACTTAGATAGAGTGGTGAATAGGCTACCACGTTTTGCACAGGGGATCCAATGCAAGCATATGTTCTTTTATTTGATCAATTTCCCGTTGAAGTGATTTATAATTGTCATGCACACTCTCCAATTTATCAATAACCAACTTTATCCCGTGCTCAAGAATCTTTTCCATAACTTTGTAAACTTTCCCTTTTACCTCATCCTATATTTTATTGTTGGCCTCCCTCATTTCATCAACTTCCTTCTCAGAAGCCTTTTTTTCTTGGTAGGAACTCTCTATAACATTTAATGGAGCACTAGGAGGCTTATATAACACTATCTCCTTGCTTTGTGAAGTTCCTTCTTCTTTTAACTATTCCTTCAATTTAAAATTCTCCATAAACAGTTTATTAACTTCATCATTTAGCAACCTTTGTTCCTTTTCATATTCCTTCAATCTATCATCCAATCCCTTAACAATTGAACGAGTAAAAATGGCCAAATGCATGGTCATTGTAGCTTTCTCCAAAAGGGTGGTGTCATGTATTGTCCTTACCATTGCTAGCCATTTCATTCCTTGAATGACATCTAGTATCTTTGGCTTCTATTTTTTTTTCTAATTGATCCATATAGCCAGGGTTTCAATTTTGTGATTATACCTATTCCACTAACTCCTTCATCAGAGTCAAACTCTACAACTAGCATTGGATCCTCTTGAGCTCGTACTTGGTCAAGAAAAAAATTTGTCTTCAGTTCCAAACCTAGGAAGATGAGCATGTACTTTTTAAAATCATCTCTCTAGCCTTTTGAGGGCTAATGTCAATATGATCAATTTTCAGTTCCTCAAAGGTTTGTTCCACCATTTTCAAGACCCTTTTGAGATTCCTCAATTTCCATTTCATTCTTTTCCATTCTTTCTTCAAACTCTTTAACCTTAATTTTTATCTAAAAGTCCCAAAATTCTGGAGTTTTAATAAAATCATCATCCTCTATAAACCTCCTGGCAGCAATTTCCCTTTCATATTCATGTATCTCTATACTTTTTTTTTCCACATAATCCATCCTTTCCTCTTGCCTATGGGAATTGGTCTCGTGGATTGGATGATCAAACTCAACATCACCCTTTAGTGACTGTAATACAGTGGCCACCTCTTCAGTATCTCCCACCCCTTCACTCTCCTCATAAGGTACCAATGGCTCATTGTTGTTTCTTTTATCTCTTGGGTGGCAATTGCTCAATGGGAGAGTCTAGTGCTATGTATGGGGTGTGCTTTGTAGTTATCTTACCACCATGTTCCTAAAGATATAGTTCTGTTTTACTATAATAATCCTCAAATTTATCAATTATTTGACTTATCCTCCTAATGGGATCTTTTTTCCTCAATGAAATAGCTAGGGAAACTTCTATCATTTTACTTCTTCCTTTCTTCAAGCTTCATTATAACCTCCCATTTCTTCTTTCTAAGGGATACCTCTTGAAAAGTAAGGAAATTTATTATCACGTCCTCTTCATAGTCCACTTGGTGTGCCACTTTAATTTTGGTAAGAAGATTATGCCTTATGTTATTCATGTGATTTTCAGGGTCAAAGGCTCTTGCTTTTCTAGAATCTAATGCATATCTTGTCTTCAAATAATATTGTAACTCCTCTAGTGTAT
Source organism: Sequoia sempervirens (assembly GCA_007258455.2). NCBI lineage: Eukaryota > Viridiplantae > Streptophyta > Pinopsida > Cupressales > Cupressaceae > Sequoia > Sequoia sempervirens. Next base: position 8,656 of record VDFB02229563.1, read on the forward strand.
CTGAGCCTACTGTCCATCTCCACATTTGGTTAAGTTTGGAAAGAAGGTGTGCTTCTTTTGTTTGTGCATCACGTCCTTTTCCATCCACATCATTTGCCACATGAACTCTAAAAATGCTAGTCTAAGAGGCACAAATTTTTGAAGTATGTGTGGAGTAGTAGGGAATCCATAAATTCTTATTATTGTAACTTTTGGGAGAAAGAACCAATCACCAAAATTGTGTGTATGACACTGCTCCTATCTTAGGTCTAGAGGTCTCAACAATTGTTGTATTTTGTTCAGAAATGTTGGTATTGAATAATCAAGAACTCCATGGATTATGTGCACAAAATATTCATAGAATACAAAAAAGCTTGAATTTTGGCATCGACTCTCTCAAATATAACACCACTTTTAGATAGGTGTGGGATTCCTTTGCTCATCCACTCTATCCAAGTCCATTCATTTAGTCCAATGGTCCCGATTCTGGTATAGTATCAAATGAAACATTAGGGAATAGTGTCTGAATGTAATCGATGCTCTATCCTCTATGACTTGTGAGAATTCATAATCCAATGCCCTCTCAAGGTATGAAGTAAATTCATATTCAATATTAGTCTCATGGTTTTGAATTCTCATTTCCATCATCATTAGGATTATTGGAATTTTATCTTGAGCATCCATCCCTAGTACTTGGCACAGATCTAGATATGTACTCACAAAATAATATTGAAAATTTGTCACAATGAATGGTTCAGTAGTGGAAGTAGAAATGGGGATTGTTTTTTACCAATGCCTCTTTTCATATATAGGGGTAGCTCATCACTTCTATAAGTCCCTCTTAACCTGGTATAATCTTCCTCACTTTTCTATAGGTTTATTTTGGTCAGAGCTTGCTTGTTTAAGTCAAAAAACTCAATGATAGTTGCTCTGGTTACCTCTACCAATATTGAACCATTTGGAAACCTTACTATTTTAGTAGCAAAGTGACAATGTTTGGCTAGTAGTTTGATAAAATCCACATCAACAAACACATTGGGTACAATCAATCTTGCTAAATCCAACATCCAAGGGTTTGAAACTGGAATATTTTCATTTCCCTTACTATAGAAGTACCAAAATAAGTCCCACCTAGATTTGGGAATGAGAGCATTCCTACAAACCTGTTCAGTTTCTACGAGAAATTTCGTATTACCCTCCTTGGTTGACCCTGGAAGTATCTGTAGTATAGACTGGTGGAGTGGTCTCTTTTTTATCATAGGTTCTTCTTCCTTAATTCTGGCCTTACTTTCCTTTACTTCTTATTTTTTATTTTAGGAGGCATATTTTAATTTTTTCTACTATGACTTCAAATAATAGAGCTCTACCAAATACTGCACCAATCAAGCTTCTTCAAAGGATCATTTGTGCACTTACTTGAGTGCCTGATGTTCACAAAGCTCCTTTTCTCGGTGTCCTTAGCTTCATCCACAACAATACATTTCAATTGAGTATAGTCTTAGGGAAATTCACTTGCTTTTAAGGGTGTGGTATTCAGTCATATCAGTATTAATGCCAACTCTTCACTAGATAATTTCCGAACAAGCTCAAATCCTCAAAATTAATTTTGCACCATGTGTTAGGGTGGCTGATGTTATTTTCTACACTTATTGTTTCAAATTGTAATGATGCCACACTTACCGTACTACCACCATCTCTTATTATACCCATTGCAATACAGTGGTATCAGGTCTTATGCTCTTTTATATACTTTGTCTTCTCATTTTTTTTTGGTAGGACATCAGTGTATATATCACCATACCCTAGTCATATTATCCACCTCACATGGTACTGTGGTGTCCACTTTTATTCTAATGCTTACCACTATATTGTATTGCTTAAGACTTCTTGTTGCGGGGTTGCAGTGTATACCGCTCTACTACATATGTTGCTCATCCTCTTGGTGGTATAACAGTGTATGCTTTATTTGTTTGTTATTTACTTCCTTACCACACTCCTTTGAATCACCTTATGTGGGACAACGGTAGGTACCTCATTACCACATTGCCTTATAATTCTCCCTGTAGGGTGGCGGTGAGTATCGCTTCACCACACATGCTATATAATCTCATGGTGGTATGGCGGTAAGGGCTTATTTCATAGCTTGGAAGCTTCCAACCCACACTGCCTTTATTTTAATGTCGTGGTATTGTGGTAAAGGAAAAAATTATTTTGTTGATGATTATCTAGAGGAATAAATGGGTATATACAAAGGGAATATTGGTGATATTATGAATCTTGTCACACAAATTGTTGCATTTCATGTTAGACACAATGTAAAATCAACAGTAATGGATTTTGGTGTGGGTAAAATGTGAATGGAAAAATGAAAGCCAGTGGATGTTTGAGGAGGAATTTTTTTTTCCAACAGGTTGACAACAACCTTCTTTATTCTCTTTTACACTCTCATTATTAACATAGTTATGGGGCTTCACCTAGGGGAAATGGGGAAGTTAGTACACTTCTACACCCCAAATTACCAAGCTCCATAATGCTTCTAAGCACCAACCCTTTTCCTTTAAATAATGACAATCTAATGTTTATTGTAGCTATCATAAAAGTAATTTGTATTAGCACTGCACAAAGTGTGAAGTTTGAAAATATCAAATATTACATAAATTACAAGAATGCCATAGTTCAGATCTTGTTGTTTTTCTTTCATCACATCAAATGTTAAAGTAGTTTTGAGCTATAGTTGAGATGTTACGCTCAAAATAGTGGAAAACTAAAATTTTCAAGGGTGAGACCTACCCAAAAGATTCAAGGCCTCACCTGGTTTGAAGCCACACTTGTGACCTTGATCTATGTCTTCACACATTTCAATATCTCATAATACACTTATATTAGTTGTCTATTTTCATATTCAATTTTAAATTCAAAAAAAATATTTTTTCACATTCAAAACAATCTTCTTCTTTCCACCTTGGAAATACACTTTTTTAAAATAATTTTCTCTATACCTAAATACACATCTAGTCTGAACTCCATTACATTAATTAACTTATGCAACTTTTTTTACCATTTTCATAAATTAATAATATAACCGAACATAAATGATACATATGTTAATATGCTAATTCTTAGGCACAGTTTATTTTCATTGATTTCTAAACTAGTTTAGTTATCTTATTCAATAATATCTCTAGATAACCCCAAGAGATATTTACAGATAGGAGTTTAGAGATCATTAAATTGTTTGATGTTTAAATAGAATAACTTATATTTATTAACACAATAGAATAATATAACAATAAATCTTCTTTTAGTAATTAAAAATATCAATAGGAATCATACACGAATTCATTTTATATTTTTCTTGTCTTTCAATGATTTGATACAATATTTTCCTTATCTCTACTCAATGAAACTGTATACAATACAAATTAACAATAAAATAAAATCATACATTAATAATATAATCAAAATTAACTATGAAAATAATAATTATTACAAAATTCCAAAATCATAATTAGCTATTAAAATATTAATTATTACAAAATTTTAAAATTTTTGAAGATGTAAAATTTACCTACTCTCAAAATTTAGAAGTCTTTGAAGTCTTCTTCAATTTCCTTGCCCTTGTCCTTTGAAATCTTTTTGATTTCTCTATTTCATAATTTTGAATGAATACTTCACTATAATCCATAATCAACCAGTCTTTAAAGTTTTTTACAATGTCCTTTCCCTTGTCCTTTGAAATATTTTTGATTTCTATATACCATAATTTCAAATGAATACTTCACTATAATCCATAATCAACCTATTTGTAGTGAAACAAAATAAAATGGATTGCTTTATGGTTTAGGACATAGAACAATACATTTCACAATCATTTCATTGAAGGGAAACCCTAGAGATCTCTATCTAAAGTATGCAAAGGAGAAAGAAATCTTGCAATAGGGTTTTCCTAGGATCTGATTATAAACTAAAGAGGGGTTCACCACCAAGATAGGGCTTGGAAAGACTAATGAAATGCAAGACCTAATGCTTAAACCTAATATGATGCAATACTTCACTAAATGACCTAGAAAAGCATGTAAATCAAAGTAGAAAGTTGAGAGATGAAAGGTGTGCACATGGAAACCTAAAGAAGACTAGATGAAGGCTTGAAATGCTAAGAACGCTAAAATTAAAGCCTGTTGGGACTCATATGCCAGTCTGGGTGATTTAGTCCTTGATAAGGGTTTCTGGGTAGGAACTAAAATCTGGCAGAGATATGACTGAATCTTTTGAAATCTGCAAATTTTACTAAACTGGGACTCATACGCCATAAGTGGCATATCAGTCTAGATAATGTTTTCTATAAATTCAAAGTCTAATTCTACTCTTCAATGTCTACTCTATCCTTTCCACCTGATTTCCATATCTGAATCTTCAATTTGCAACCTGTAGATGTTCTCCAATGATCTTCAATGCAAGGTGACAACTTTGACAACTTTGAACACTTGAAAACCTTTTCCAAACTTTCTCTTCAATATGTATTCAACCTATATCTACAAATCACACACTAAAGAGAGGGAAAAATGTTGTTTTGTTAGTGGAAAGGGGTTTTCCTCGATCAAACCCCATTTTGGTAATCAAACCTTGAAATGAAATGAAATAGGAAAAGAGAATGATGAATGAACAAAATGTAATGTTGCAACTCACCAAACCCTAGCAATATAATACTATAAACATGTATGAAGTGGATCCAATGGATGTAGATCTTGAATCTTTCTTGAATATGATAGATCTTGAATTGAATGCTAGCTTGAATCATAAAATCCTACATCACATTTGTTAGCTCAAAAATAAACATGATGCATGATGACTTTGACATGATGCTTGATGCTTGAAGAATGCTCTAAAAACTTGATAATCAACTCTTGAATGCTCTTGAATGATCTTGTAAACACTTGAATACTCTTGTGAACTCAAATTTTCTATAAGGATGCTCATTCAACTTGCTAGGTCACTTTATTGCTTGTTAGGAGAAAAATGAGTGAAATAACCTTGTATTTATACTTGTTTATGCCAAATTTCTAGAAATTACAACACTAAAATCTAACATCAAATCTAGGAGAATAAAATCCCACCCATAATTTGAATTAAATTTAATTTTGGGTCACACGAGACTCATACACCAAAAGTGGCATATGAGTCCCATTAGGCATAATTATGGGACATATTTTCAAAAATACTTAGAATGGTGTGAAATCCAAATTGGGACCCAAAAAACTAGGTGGGACTCATATGCCCAAGGTGGTGTATGGGTTGTGGATCACTAAATCTAGGCCACACAACCTAAAAACACCTGAATTATGATTGGATACTGGTTTATGTCAAGATTATCCTTGAAAAGATGCATTAAATGAGGCTCGTGGATGCAAAATAAGGCCAAATAAGGTATAAAGAATCCCAATTATTAATGACAACCCTAGATTAGTGTGAAAGTGTGGTACAAAACTTTACAACACCCTAAATAAGACAAAATTAAGTCCATTTAACTCACAAGGGCTAAAGATCTAATGTGAATGTGTCAAACACATTACAACACTAAATCAAGGTAACATTATGCTTGAACAAGGAGGGCCTAAATGAACAAGGAAAAGTATAGGGATACTTTTTTTGTTGCCACATTTAGCCCCTAGTTTAGTGAGAGGATGAACTTGCTTCAAACTCACACTAAAGTAGACAAACATGTATCAAGAGGGGCCTAAGTGCACAAATTCTGGTAAGATAGGATGACAAAAATTGAGCGGGGTGATCAAGCCTCCAGGATCAATATCCTATGACAAACCAACATAGGCACAAAAGGGCACACATGCAAAGGATATGAGGAGAAAAAAAACAAGCATATACTACTAAAGGCAAAGAGAGAATAATTAAAAAGAAAAATAGGGGTGGATCAAGCTTGGACCATTTTTCCATCGTGATGTGGATAAGGTCTAGGTTGTTTGTCTAAAAAATGCATGCTCACTCTGAGGAAAAGGAACTTCAAGTTGTTTGTTTGGTGAGTAATCCAAGAGGGTGAGATACATACACATGTGGTCAGTATGCACTCACACACACATGCGAGTGGCTATGGGAAAGTCATGCCTTAGATCGACTTCCTATCAAACCATACCAAGGTTATACCTCTTGATAAATTTGATAAGGTTCCACACAACAATGAACTTTGAGATTCATGAGGAAAGTAAAGCTTTGTATGCTTGCAGCTCATGAACAAACAAGATGGTGCCATAGGCATGCAAGGTGTATTATGCAAGGTGGCCATATAACTGAAATTTTGTAAATGTAAGAATAGGGAACCTTCAAAGGAGTTTTGCTTAGTTCATGTAAGGTCTTTAACTTAGGGAACATTGTGCATAATGTATCCAAGAAAGGACCAATCAAAGAATATAATATTCACAACTTAGGGGATGTAGTGTGTCACATCAAGCCACTAAGAGGAATATAATATGCTAAGAGAGATCACACTCTTGAGGGACATCACACCCAATGTCACCACAAAGTGAAAAATGAATTGTATGAAGCCATAAGACTACACCATGAAACATGAAAAAGAAAAATGCCAAAGAAATACTGATTATGCCCCCACTTTAAAGAAATTGCTAAACACTATGCTATGAGCAATTACTTTAAAGTATCAAATGATACATGCTAACAATAAAGAGGACATGCGAGCTTACTTGGAAAGCCCTATTCCAAGTCATATGTTTCCAAATAAAGCTATGTCATGAAAAAGGGGTTGCCCCCAAAATGAAATCCCAAAGTCACATAAGGGATCCATGGATTCAGGGTTAGTATGTTCTTCCTACAATATTTTTAGAGAGCTCAAAACTGTCATCATTCCCCAAATACTCATGGAACAAGAAGAATGACACAAAGAGAACAAAAACAAAGAAAAACCTTTTGGGTCAACATGGAAGAAACATGAATGTCTCGACACCTTGCATCATCTTGAAAAGGAAAACACAAGACAAATTAAAAATATTAAGGAAAATATTTTGGGTCAACATGGAAGAGACATGAATTTCACAACACCTTGTGTCATCCCCAAAAGGAAAACACACTACAAAGAAAATATAAAGGAAAAGATAAAAGATTTACGACATGGAGAAAAATGAAGGTACAAATAGAGGAATGTCACAAAGAGAGAGAGAGCTACATCAAATAGAACAACATGGGGGATCACATTATGCACATGCAATCACACAAAAGAAAACAAAAAAGAAATAATGCAAAATACTAGCAAGGCACATGTATGAAAACTAGCCAAAGGGATAATTGCAAATGCATTATTAGGACAAGGCTATCTAATTATTTCCCCGACTATGTGTAGGACAAGAACAAGCTGAGGTAGGTGATGGGAAAGGGATCCTTGCATTTAGAAATGATTTTCAATGAATTAGAAGCATGTAATAGTGAGAATGTTAAGACCCTACAACCATTACATGGAAAGGAGAGAAAGGGTCCCATTTTTAAGGGGCTATTTCTATGATATCAAAAAAATTAAATATTTGTTGTAAAGCATGAAACTCATTTATACTATGTCCAAGAACTCTACGATATCGACAATGTGATGTGTTTGTATTCTTAGGATTTAGTTTTCAATCTTCTCTTTTGGGAGGTAATGTAATTAGTCCTCGATGTAAAAGAATCTATAGATTCTATTCAATATCAGTTGGTGCATAAGGAAATTGTAGTTTCATTAGTTTGTAAGGTCTTTTGCATTTGCTAGATTCCCAAAAATTCTCTAGTGGAATGTGGAGGAGGAGGATCTAAGAAAATCCTATTGTGCTTGTCATCGTTAGGAGGTATTGGTTGTTCTTTAGGAAGGACATTCATATCAGGAGGATGATCTTGATATCCTAACCCTTTAGTACTTTCAATTGGTATTTTTTCTAAGAGTTGATGAATTTCTTGTTCACTTGTTGTATCACATCCTTATTTACTCAAGATCGTGAATCCTTTTCCATATGTCTCTTCTAGGTTTATAGGAGTGTTTGTCATGTTGTTAACATAAGATGGTTAATTGTTTTCTTGATTAGAGGAACTAGGTTCACCTACAATAGGAAATTTAGGTTCAACTCGTGTCTCAGTTTCAGGATGCAAGTAACCAAAAATATCAGGTGGTGGCATTATAGGGGTGTTGGTTGTTTCATTTGTGGGTAAAAGGATGTATTAGCTTCAAGGTTGTTAAGGAAATCATTTAGGAATTTATTCATGTTGTCATCATCTTCTCCAATGATATCAACATCACGAGGAGGACATGCATTAGGAGTTGAGTGAGCATGAGTAAGTTAAATTTCATTAGGGTCATTTTCAAAGTCACAACTTGACACATCCACTAATGATTTCAAAGACATCCAAAGCTTACCAAAGCACATATCCATAATGAAATGTAATACAAATTTTAGATTGTGACAATTTGAAATGAAATGCAATTAAGCAATACACAAGATGGACTAATTTAAACTATGTACAATCAAGAAATAGAAAGCCTATAAACTGAAACAAAAAGTTATCAATAGTAAATAGAAACTCAGAAATGGGGTTCTAAATTATGGAAAATGTAGTTTAAAATATGCACTAGGACTAAATCGCCTAGAGGGGTGTATGAGTCCTAGTGAAGGTTTTTTTCAAAAGTTTTAGAAATTTTAAGTGATTTTTTATGCTTTTTAGTTTATATGATCTATAAACTAAACACAAATGCAAATTTTAGATGATTTTCAATGATGCAAGATGCAAAATGCAACATATATGCACTTTCACTAATGCAAGATTTAGAAACCCTAGAATGCTAATTAACTAATGCATAATACAATTCAATGTTAATGCAAGCTAGATCTAGGATGATGATGCACTCCAAATTAGAAATGATGATGTTCTAAATTTAGGTTCACCAAAATGAAACAATGGAAAATTGATTGCTTTATGGTGTAGGACATAAAACAATACATTTCACAATCATTTCATTGAAGGGAAACCCTAGAGATCTCTATCTAAAGTATGCAAAGGAGAAAAAGATCTTGCAATAGGGCTATCCTAAGATTTGATTATAAACTAAAGAGGGGTTAACCACTAAGCTAGGACTTGGAAAGACTAATGAAATGCAAGACCTAATGCATAAACCTAATATGATGCAATACTTCACTAAATGACGTAGAAAAGCATGTAAATTAAAATAGAAAGATGAGAGACGAAAGGTGTGCACTTGGAAACCTGAAGAAGACTAGATGAAGGCTTGAAATGTTGAAAAAACTAAAATTAAAGTATGTTGGGACTCATATGCCAATATGGGTGATTTAGTCCTAGATTAGGGTTTTTAGGTAGGAACTAAAATATGGCATAGATATGACCGAAACTCCTAAAATTTGCAAATTTGACTAAACTAGGACTCATACACCAGAAGTGGTGTATCAGTCCAGTTAGGTTTTTCTATAAATTCAAACGCTGATTCTACTCTTCAATGTCTGCTTTGTCCTTTCCACCTAATTTCTAGATCCAAATCTTCAATTTGCAACCTATAGATGTTCTCCAATGATCTTCAATGCAAGGTGACAACTTTGACAACTTGACAGCTTTTTCCAAACTTGCTCTTCAATATATCTTCAACCTAGATCTACAAATCACACACTAAAGAGAGGGAAAAAAATTGTTTTGTTAGTGGAAAGGGGTTTGTCTCGATCAAACCCCGTTTTTGTAATCAAACCTTGAAATGAAATGAAATAAGAAAAGAGAATGATGAATGACCAAAATGTAATGTTGCAACTCACCAAGCCCTAGCAATATAATACTACAAACATGTATGAAGTGGCTCCAATGGATGTAGATATTGATTCTTGCTTGAATATGATAGATCTTGAATTGAATGCTAGCTTGAATCATGAAACCCTACATCACAATTGTTAGCTCAAAAACAAACATGATGCATGATGACTTTGACATGATTCTTGATGCTTCAAGAATGCTCTAAAACACTTGATAATCATCCCTTGAATGCTCATGAATGCTCTTGTAAACACTTGAATACTCTTGTGAACTAAAATTTTCTATAAGGATGTGCATTCAACTTGCTAGGTTACTTGATTGCTTGTTTGGAGAAAAATGAGTGAAATAACCTTATATTTATACTTTTTTATGCCAATTTTTTTGAAATTACAACACTACAAGTAGACATCAGATCTAGGAGAAGAAAATACCACCAGGAATTTGAATTAAATTTAATTTTGGGCGACACGAGACTCATACACCAGAAGTGGCGTATGAGTCCCATTAGGCATAATTATGGGACACATTTCCAAAAATGCTTAGAAAGATATGAAATCCAGATCGAGACCCAAAAACCTAGGTGGGACTCATATGCCCAAGGTGGCATATGAGTCCCAAATCAATAAATATGATTCACACAACCTAAAAACACTCGAGTTATGATTAGATATTGGTTTATGTTAGGATTATCCTTGAAAAGATGCATTAAATGAGGCTTGTGGATGTAAAACAAGGCATAAAGAAGTCCAATTATTAATGAAAACCCTAGATTAGTGTGAAAGTGTTGTAGAACACTTTACAACACCCTAAATAAGGCACACTTGAGTCCATTTAGCTCACATGGTCCTAAGATCTAATGTGAATGTATCAAACACATTACAACACTAAATCAAGGTAACATTATGCTCAAACAAGGAGGTCCCAAACGAGCAAGGAAAAGTATAGGGATACTTTTTCTATTGCCACATGAAGCTAATGTTTCTATGACATGTTCAATGATGTGGTCATCCACAATTTCAATAAATGGTTGACCATAACCTTTGAGTTGTATGTACAACAAAGGACAACATGTGGATAACAATCAAGCCAGTAAAGTAGGATAAAATTAACTAATTCCATTTGATTGTCACCTTCAAAAACATTTTGATAGAATGTCCATGCTTCCATTTCAATTTTAATCTTCCCATTAATATAGTTATATTTTTGGGGTTGGGGCCCTATCTCGGTTGGCTAAACCTTTCCTATTGCAGGAGGTTGGTCACAAGGTATAGTCTCCCCCACCCCCATGGTACCAGAGGGTGTGTCGCACTAGCACCACCGGTCACGTTAAAAATTTACCAGGTGCACTATAGTTTATAGGAGGTCGTGCTACCTGATTCCTACAATCTAAAAAAAAATGGTCATCTTTCTCAAGTTGAACCCCCCATCTATACCAATATGATTTATCATCCAAAAAACTCAAAAGTGTTAATTTTTGCAAGAATATATTTAATTTTATGAATGCTTGTAATTCTTCATTTTGGTTGGTCGAAATAGATAACATTCTGCATAGCCACCAAAAAATTATGATTTTTTTATTATGATAAAATCTACATAATCATATAAAATATAGTTCAACTTGAATTGGAAAATTCTATTATAAATTCACTTACCTTTTTTGCTTAACTTCACTAATATACACCATAATTTTGTTGATTTTTTTCTTCTATTGATTAGTTCTTCAATAGTCTAAGGCTACACAATTCATCATAGCGATGTTAGTAAATTTTAATAATTTCATGACCATGATAATTTAAAATAATTTTACATGACCTTCAATTTGAAAAGAATCATAGCCGATAAGGGCGTGGTTCGGTGGTCAAGTCACTTGGTTGTAGTGATGACCACCATGGTTCAAACCCTCACTAGGCCAAAGTGCTCACAGGTCTTATGCCTTCGTTGGGCCATTGTGCTTGTGGGTTTGGTAGTATCTTGTGGTTTCTTGTACTCGGTTCATAGCTCCGGTCAAAAGTGTTTACCCCCAATAATATGGGTGCATTGCGCCTTTTACATTTTTTTTTGAAAAGAATCATTATTGCATTAATTAATTACTTATCGTATGTCAATAATATTTTATTTTCACTTGCTCTCCTATAAAATAATATCTTGTAGAATTGTAATCAATTAAGCAAATCAAATGTATATTTTTTCTATTGTTTTTATCTAAGAAGTTAATAAATAACGAATTATAATTAAAAAATCTAATACAATAGATTTAAAATAACAAGATATCTAGATTACTAATAGAATAAAGAAAGAATTATGTAATTATTATTTTATGAATTAATATAGAAACAATTCATATATATTTAATATTTTTATTAAGTTAATAATTAGTATATATATCGTTTGTGTTGATTTTTTTCAAAATAAATATCACAAAATCTAATTTATCTTGCAACCCATAAAACCTAACAAAATTTGAGAACAAAACACTTTGAAAATTGCATGTAGTATTTAAATCCAAAAATTGCACAGCCAGAAGTATTCAAATCCAGAAATTGCACAAATGTAGAAGGACCAAATTGTAGCAAAGTAACGGCCTGAGAATATACATGGAAATAGTCACCAAGTTGTAGCAATTGCAATGGCATATGATGTGATTCAATACTCAAATGATTTGAAATGGCATAAAAAATAGTATAATTCTTTCACAACGGCCACTAAATGTTGATAGAAAACAAAACTTAAGTATATTGTCTCACACATTTTTCTATTCAAGTCTCTGATGCATGGGTGTACCTAATTTCATCTATTTTTATTTTGCTTCTTTGAACTTAAAGGTACAAAATTAATACGTGCAACTAACCTTTGGGGGAATTATTATAACTATCCCTTCTAAAAACCCATATGTTCAAGATGATAACTACCAACCAGAGATTTGGGCCTTAGGTTTCAAAAATCCTTGGCATTGTAGCTTTGGTTCATTGATTCCAACTTATTTTTTCTATGTAGATGTTGGGCAGGTGTTGTAAACTTATCTTTTCCTTTTGTGGTCATTATGATTTACACCTGCATGTTTAATAATTCCAGTTCAGAGAAAATATATGAGTTTACTGTAAACAATCTATAGTGAAAATGCTCTTAAATACTTATTTGACAGCTTTTGTTACTGTGAAGAATTGGAAACATTGGCAGGTAATAAACCTTTTTCAATCAGTGATTAAGATTGAATATCATGCTCACCGTCTCAAATCAAGAGGGCTGCAATATTTCTTGTGGAGAAAATTATATGCAACCAATCAACTATTTTCTATCCAAGATATTCATGTAAATAATGCATAAAAATCTAGGTCTATATTGTGGAAAAAAATAAGTAGCTGGATCCATAATGAAATATTGAATTGTTCATACCAGAAAAATGAAATTTCTTGTGGATAAAATTATATGCAACCACTTAGCTATTTGATATCCAAGATAGTTTTGTAAATAATGCATAAAAATCTAGGTCTACAGTGTGGAAAATATAAGTAGTCAGCTCTAGAATGCAATATTGAATTTTTCATACCAGAAGAATGAAAATGGAAAAATCAACATCACCGTGAAATATTAATGGAGTAATGGGCAAGAGATACTTGTCACAGAAGAAAAATTGTAGGAGAAAAATGTAAAAATAAGAAAACGAATAGCCACAATTATTCAACACATATTGAAATTTGAAAATGGAAAAATCCTTTCGCACTTTTTTCAGAATGAATAACAGACTTCACAACACCTTTCTTGCCAACATGTATTATTATCATTAATCACTAAATTGAGTTCTTGGATAGATATAAGTTATAATCACAATTTATCTGAGACATGCTAAATAGAGTCGGTATTCAATGGAGGTAGTACATGATATGAGGAATAGTGGAGGTGGTTTGATATTTCATGAAATAATAATGAATTTCTTTAAGTGGTGATCAATGTAGGGAAACTCTTACACATCCTTATTCTAGGTAAAACATCCTCTAACAAATCGTAGGTGTATTCATTAACCACTACATGTCATACATTTTTCTGTAAATGGGTAAAAGCATCAAACAATCTACATGTCTGAAAATAAAAAGTTTACATATATTTTATTTTAAAAGCATCGAATAGTGCAAAAATATTTATTATGTTTTGATGTACATGGAAAAAATGTCATTGAATGGAATGCCTCTTGGTGTAATAACTGACTACATACGTGTCAACTTGGATTACAATAAATATAAGCTAATAAAACCAATGGTTACCAACTATCTTCATAAATGATGCCATCAAATACTAAACTATAATTATTTATCATATCCAGATACATTACAAATACTTACATCCCTAAGTCTAAAAGCCAAGATTATTTTTATTAATTGGAAAAAAGTATTGTATTCTATTTTTAATAAATTAATAAATACTATCAAACTTGTAGCCTAATTGTTGCAAAGACAAAAAGTATTGTATTCTATTTTTAATAAATTAATAAATACTATCAAATGTCCAATCTGATTGTTGCACAGACAATACGAAGTTGAATCCCTAGAGTATACTAAGATCGTCAACCCAATGGTCCAAACAAATTTTAGAAGCTTGATTTTGACTTGGCTGTGGAGGAAAGAATGAAAGTATTCGATATGAGATGATTTTGTAGCGTTTATCATCCTTCAAGAGCACTCGTCTTGAAATAAAATGAAGACTCAAAAGATGGTATTGGAGCTTCTTCTTCAAGTATTTGAAGAACCTCTCTCATGCCAAGCCTGCCTTCTGGGTGAGGATTGGAATAGATCAGCCCCGCTTTGAGCACTCTCTCTATCTCACCTGCAACATATTGCCCACCAAGATTTGGGTGGACTACATCCATGAGACTTCTAGTTCATGTGGCATGCAACTCTCTCACCCAATCCACCATAATTGTTTGATCAGATTTGAGGGATAGATCGACATGTCTCCTTCCACATGCAACCTCCAATATTAAAATACCAAATTTGAACACATTTGTGCTGGGGCTGGCCTTTCCTATGTGTGTGAGCTCTGGTGCGATGTACCCCAATGTTCCTACCACACGAGTAGTTAGTTTTTGTTATGCTCATACATACGAGCTAGCCCAAAATCCCCTAGCTTTGTGTTGAGCTCTAAGTCCAACAAAACATTGTTGGAATTGATGCCTCTATGCACTACACATTGCTCCCACTCTCCGTGAAGATACAACAAACCTACAACCACATCTCTAAGGATTCTATACCTATGATCCCATTCAAGCATCTTCTTTGGGTTTCCAAATATCATCTTGTCCAGGCTCCCATTTGGTATGTAGTCATAAACTATTCGAATAGCTAATTTTCCCTCCTGTAGAACCTGCTAAATAGAGGCATAGAAAAACAAAAACAAAATAAAACAAAACATAGAGAAGAGCAGGGGATGAATTGCAAATAACACTTTATATTAATAACAAAAATTTATACAAAAGATTGCTTGTGCAATGGCAGAGCTACTACTCTTCTATGCCCAGAGAAACAAAATGAAAGTCAATTGTTCTAAGAATGTTCATGTTGTTTGTACATCAATCTTCTATTTGTTCTTTTCTGGCTTACTTACATTCTATTCATTCTATCTTTTTTTAGTTCTTTTTCACCCACACCAAAAAGAAAATACAAAGCTTCTTGCATAAGCAATGAAAGAGCCCAACAAATGGAGGGAAAACAAAAAAAATTAATTATGGAGGAAGAATAAATGTAGCGGTTGGGATTAAAATACAACACTCCCCCTTAATCACAACTAGCTAACAATCTTCTAAGAATTTCTGGAGCATCCATCTTTATTTCTAGATCTGAAATTTTTGGAGCATTTGTCTTCACTTCCAGTTCTGAAATTTCTAGTGCATCTATCTTCACATGCAGTTCTAAAATTTCCAGCGCATTTGTCTTCATTTATAGCTCTGAAATTTTTAGTGCATTTTTCTTCACTTACAATTCTAAAATTTCCTACGCATATTTCTTCAGCATAGAAACCTAAAAAAACTTCTAAAATATTCAAATGCATCCTTTCCCAATGGTTTAGTAAATATATAAAAAAATTAATCTTGAGACCTGTAAAATTCCAAGAAGATCTCTCCATTGTTAATCAACTCTCTAATGAAATGATATCTAGTGTCAATATGTTTTCTTCTCTTGTGAAAGACTAGATTTTTGGATAGTGCTATGGCTGATTTTTTTTTGATTGGTTAAGCAGGGAAAGACCTTGACCCAAAAAAATTAGTACAACATGATAAGAACAATAGGTGTTGAGAAACAACAAAAACAGGAATCCCACCACACATCCCCCCTCCCACAAACAAAATGCTTAGCCAATTCCCATACTATTAAACATAGCAGTTCTATCATAGGAATCAAAATACCTTAACCTAGCATCATTAGCATCCTTCCCTACCCATCTAAAATACTTATTAACATCTATCATAGAGTACCTACTTAACATATAAACAACATTATAGATATTTAAGTTCCGGCCCCAGTAGCCATTACCAATAATAACAGTCTTAGAAAATATAGTAGAAAAAACCATTACAACAAAAAGAAAAAATGACATAGTGAAGCAACCATGTTATGCTTCCTTGATCAGCTCCCATGCATTCATCAGGTCTTCAATAGTGCTATTCACTGTTTCCTTCAGCTCCATCTTTCCTGCCAAATCCACACCAACACTCGTTGCTTTTTTCTTTTGTTGCTTTTTGATTTTTCCCATACTAGAAACAATAGCCATAATTTCCTTCTCCATGGCAGCATCGACCACCAAGCACACATTCTTTACCACTTCGTCCAAGGTTTGAATTCTACTATCATTTCCTTGTTCTTTCATACCTTTCTCAAGAGCTTGCAATCTATCCTCAATTATAATTCTCACCACATCTTTGAGGGATTGAAGTCTGTTGTCCTCCACCTTCTCCTGTATCCTTTCTTCCAAGACTTGAAACCTCTCCTCCAATCTTTTAATCCTCTCATTCCCATCATCGTTGACCTTGTCTTCCTCCTTGCCTATTTTTTCTTCCTTCTCCTAATTTTCTTTAGCATTTCCTTCCTCCTCCTCCTCAGCCATCTCATGATGTGACTCCTTTGCCTTTTCTTCATCACCATTACCATCCTCACTATCTGCTTCCAAGTCCTCCTCCTCATCCGAGTCGCCACCTAGACTATCAAGAATCTCTTCAGTTGAGGAATCATTATCCTCTTCATCTTTCTTTTCCACACTTTCTTTCGGACTATGGGTACTTTTCTCCTCAGGACTCTGTGAATTTTTGTTACTTTCCCGACCCTTCGATGCTACCATAGCCAATCTCTTAGACCTCCTTCCACCTAGGTTTGAGCCTTCCACTTCATTATCATCGTGTATGGTAATTGGGTCCATCTCTTCCCCTAGTTCACATAGAAACAATTTCCTCTTCTTTTTAGCCCCCATCTCCATCGAAACGTCCTTTCTTTTCTCAAGAGTTATCATAAGTAAATCTTTCCACATAGCAGTATCAGGGCTCTGGGATTTCTTACTATATTTTTTAGACTTGGGGTGGGGAATGTCATCCAAAAGCTCAATTTTCACTGAGCTTTGGGGTTTTGGGTCTTCAATCGATTTGAGAACAGGGTTTTTCTGTGGGGCCTTAAAAAGTACAAATTTCCATATGGCTCTTATGAGGCCCTGCTGTAATGGTGGATTGGCCCCATGAGTAAGAATATGGCTTAGGAAAGAAAATAAAAAGAAAGGAAAAGTGATTTTTTCCTGGTGTCTTATGTGGTTGAGGATGGGAAAGTGGTATCCATGGACGGACTGGTAGCACTCTTCGAGGGTAAAATATTTCATAACAATAAAAAAAAATTATGATACGGAGGAAAAAATTTAGCCCTAGAGTACCCATTATGAAATCTTTCAGGTTTTTCTTTTCCTTCAAAAAACTTCTCAAAATAATCCTGATACTTACCATTGCTAACTTTAGCAACCTTCGTTCCTTCGTAAGCCAGATCTGCCGCTTCTGCTATTAGCTTTGCATCCACCTTAAACTAGAGCCTACCTAGATTAACTTCACCATTTCTCCAAGCATTAGCAAACTTGTAGCTGATTTTTTCATTGTATCCCTCCATTGCAGCGAAATACTAAGTGAAACCCACATGCTCAAATAGACCCCATAGCTCCTCATTGTTGCATAGCGACTCATATTTGTGAGGTTTAGTACACTTCCTTGGGCCTCCCATTGTGCTATCTTTGCTATGGAAATTTCTCACAACGAGAAGGAAATCACTTCTATTACCTTTGGTGTCCTCAACACTAGCAACAAGTAATTCCACACTCTCAATTCTAATGGTGATTTTGTGATTGTTCATTTGAAATGCAGTGGGCTTAGGGTTTTTTCTACGATGCATAGAAGAGCTCACTTCTCGATTATCACCTTTTTTCCTATCATCATTATTACTAGCGATGGCTTTACTTCCCTTTCTTGCAATGATAACACCTTTTTTATTCCTTCTTTTATTATTGTTAAAAACGTAAGTCCATCTATCACATCAAATATCGGACTTCATATTTTTCCTCATGCAATTTTTTTCCCTAATTAAATCTTTCATGTCAAGGTACAAAAAAATTATGTCTGATCATCCTTTCCATCTTTGGCTTTTCCTTTTATCGAGACTTGGCAATCCTTTTACAATGTGCCTCCACCGACATTCAGTCAGCTTGCCAACTTGCATCCGCGGGGTCCACATCCTCATAAGCCATCTCACCCCACTACTCTTATTAATGATTAAAATTTCCATCTTCATAATTCCTTACTTAAGTATTTTTCTCTGTCTGTCCACTCCTAAGACTTCTTTAATTTGGTTAGGTAGATTAGAGAAGTCCTAATTTATTAAAATTTCTTGATTTATTCCAAGGTTGGCCATCACATTCACCGCCTTATTACCTTCCCTCAAGGTGTGGAAAATTTTAACACATTGAATCTCTTGCAACATACTTTTGAAATCTTCTAATAGATCTTTGATATCCCAAGGAATATTCGCCATGTTGTTGAAATAATCTATTATCAGCTTTGAGTCTCCTTCTATAATTACCTTGTTATACCCCTCCTCTCTGAGAAGTCTAACTCTGATCCAAACAACAGATGCCTCAATGAAGTTGTTCATTGTTGTTCCTAATCCTTTGTTGTATCCAGTCAGATAGGAACCCTTATCATCCTTTATTACTCCACCAGCAGGAGCCCGTCCAGGATTCCCCTTTGAGCAACCATCAAAGTTGCATTTCACCCATCTTGGATCCAGGGGGAGCCAGACAATACTCCTAATAAGTTGTTTTTAGCCAATTTACATTATTTAGATCATGTGAGAACTCCCATTATTGTTTTATGCTTAGCTCTTGTTGTGTTGGCTTTTTCTTAGCCTAATTGTACGTGCAACTTTCCATATTTTCCTGAATTTGTCTTTTAACAATTAAACACAACTCCTTATAGTTCTTGTAGTATACCTAAACACCCTATTATTTATCTCTTTCCACAAGCCCCAAGTCAGAAATGGGGGAATTTGTCCCCACATATCACTAATTATATTGTGGGAATAGGGGCAAAGGCTCCATCTTTCCACAAACATTTGAATATTGGCAGGAAAAACTCAATCTGCCTTCAAAATATTGAGAAAAAAACCCCAGACTTCTTGGGCATAAGAACATTGAAAAACAAATGCATGATAGTTTCCTCTTCTTCATTACAAAGGCTACATCTATTGACAAGGTACCAACCTCTTTTCTTTAGATTTTCTATAGTGAGGATCTTACCATGTATAACCGTCCACCAAAAGAAATTAATTTTCAAGATTATATTCTTTTTCCAGACCTTGAGCTAGTCAAAAGATCCTAAAACCTGAGTTTGCTACATCATGGAGTCATAGGCTGATTTAACTGAGAACCTACCAGTAGCATTTTTTTTCCAGATCCATTCATCCTTTCTGTTTCTTGAGAAGAGGTCAGGATTTCCTATTTGTTTCATAAGCAGGTCAATAGCAACATCCCAATTTTTTTGTCTACTTTCCCTAATAACAACATTTTTTAGGTAATCTTTAAAGCTTTTCCACCTAGGTCGAAAACCCTCCCATACAAGATAATTAGAATTTTTTTTCCAATTACACTTTTCATTCTCATCTTGAGTTGTTGGAGATCATCAGAGGCTGACAATGGGGTCAATGTGGACCAAGAGTCTTCCCAAAAATTAGTATTTAGCCCATTCCCAATTCTCATTTTTACACCTCTATTTAGGACACCTCTAGTTTTAAGAAGATTACTCCAAAACATAGATCCATATGGAAAATACTTCTTCCTTAGAAAACAACTAGCATCCTTATTTTTAAGATACTTTTCTCTTAGGATTTTAGCCTAGTTTTTTCATTTTCTAGGAGAAACCAGCCCATTTTCACCACCAGAGCCTTGTTGAAATTTTTTTAATCTTTTGATTCCTATCCCTCCTTTCTTTGAAATTCACACTATGGCTAATTTGTTGTCGCAATGTATCTTAGTTGCATATTCTTGTTCATGCTTCAACTCTTTAAACACTCTTCTCATCCAAATTGCTTGGCATGTTGCCCCTGTTGCTACTACATACTTTGCTTCTGCTAAGAAAGAGTCACAATGGGATGTTTCTTTGAGGCCCATGATACAACCCTTTTTCCAAAATGAAAAACATAACCAGATGTGCTTTTTCTATCATGTATACTTCCATTACAATCAATATCTATGTATCTTATGAGCTTGAACTCATTTGAGCATGAATATTGAATGCCATAATTTCTTGTTCCACTCACATATCTTAGAATTATTTTCCATTCTTTCCAATGTGAGTCTTTTGGAGACTCCATGAACCTTGAAATTAGACTTACACCATACATTATGTCTAGCCTTGTGGCTGTTAGGTACAAGTAGACTACCAACAAGTTTCTTATATAAAGTTGGATCTACATTGGATCCTTTATCATCTTTGCTTAGCTTTAAACCTGTGACAATTGGTGTTGGTGTTGATTTGCATTTCAACATATTTAAAGCTTTTCAAAATATCATTAGCATACTTTTTTTGAGAGATGAATATACCTTTTTTATTTTGATTAACCTCTATCCCTAAAAATTATTTCATGAGACCCAAATCAATCATTTCAAATTCCTTTTTTGTAGCTCCTTTGAACAAATCAATGGATAAGTCACCCGTGAGTATCAAATCATCAACATATATAAGCATACAATCATAATTCCACCTTTTTTATTCATCTTTGTGTATAAAGTAGGCTCACTGTTGCACCTATTAAATCCATTTTGTAGAAGATATGAATCAATTCTATTGTACCAAGCTCTTGGAGCTTGCTTGAGACCATATAGTGCTTTATTGAGCTTATAAACCTTGTATTCTTGGCCTAAAATCTCATACCTAGGTGGTTGTTCCGCATAAACTTCTTTAAGATGACCATTTGAGAATGTTGATTTTACATCCATTTGATAAACAAGCCACTTGTTTTGAGCTGCTATGGCAAGTATCATTCTCACGGTGTCTAGACAAGCTACAAGAGAAAATGTCTCATTGTAATCAATTATGGGCTTTTGTGAATATGCCTTTGCCACTAGTCTTGCCTTATGTTTTTGCACATCACCATTTGCACTCAACTTGGTTTTGTAAACCCACTTAACTCCTATGACATATTTTCCTTTATGGAAGGCTCACTAACTTCCATGTTTGATTCTTTTCAATTGCATCAATTTCTTCATCCATTGCATTTACCCATTTTTTTTCTTTAATTGCTTCTTCAAAATGAATTGGATCATCTATAAGTGAATATAAAGAAAAAAGAGAAGTCTAACCTGCACTGTTTTCACCTTCATTATGCTCATAAATCTCTCTAATACTTATGATTTTTTGTCATCTTAAGCTTGCAAATGTAGGATTTGACATGTCACTTGATGAGTAACCTGTGGAATGTGGACTTGCTAGTCCTGCATTAAAAATACCTATTGTAGATGGTGTTAGTTGTGCACTTGTTGGAGTGTTTGCTTGTATACGTGAGGCTTCCCTTACACTTGATGATGGTGTCACTTGTGGAAAAAATTGTTGAGGTTGAATGGGGGTGGAAGGAATCACATTAGAAGTAGTACTTTCTGGTATAGAAACTTCATTTTCCTCTTGTGGTATGCTTGCTAATATGTTGACTATTTTTCTACACTTCCATCCCATGCTTCCTCTTCTATAAACTACACATCTCTACTAATTATAACCTTTTTTCTGATTGGATTATACAACTTGTAAGACTTTGATTCATCACTATATCCAACAAATATGCATTTTTCTCCTTTGTTGTGTAATTTTCTTCTCAATTCATCTGGTACATGTGCATATGTAATGCATCCAAACACTCTCATGTGAGCAACATTGTGTTTTCTTCCACTCCAAGCTTCTTCTGAAATCACATTATTGACACTTCTTGTTGGACATCTATTCATTATATAGGCTACACATGATATAGCTTCAACCCAATATTCATTTGGTAATTGTTTGGCTTTCAACATGCTTCTAGCCATTTCCATGATAGTTCTATTTTTCCTTTTAGCTACCCCATTTTTTTGAGGTGTGTATCTAGTTGTGAATTGCTTGTGAATTCCATGTTCCTTGTAAAATCTTAGAAATTCATTTGAGATGTATTCACCACCTCTATCTATTCTCAATGCTTTGATATAATGACCACTTTGTTTTTCAACAAGAGCTTTGAATTGAAAAAAGTATTCAAACACTTCACTATTATGCTTTAGAAAGTAAACCCGTGTTTTCCTTGAGTAATCATCAATGAATGTCAAAAAATAGAATCTACCACCAATTGAAGGTGTTTGCATTGGTTGACACAAATTTGAATGGATGATCTCCAAAGGTGCCTTAGCTCTCATTGGCATACCTGTTGGAAATGATTCTCTATGTTGCTTTCCTAAGATGCACCCTTCACATACTCTTTTTCAATTTCTCTATTATAGGAAATCCCTTGAACATGCTTTTCCTATGAAGTAAATTTAGGGCTCCAAAGTTTAAATACCCAAATCTTAGATGCCAAAGCCAATTTTCATCTTTTATTTCTACTTGAAAGATTGTTTGTATGACTGTTGCATTTTCTTTTTTACCCACTTGTGGATACATTGAGTGGTGTGATTGAGCATAATCTACACTCAAATCTAGTTTTAACCTTAGGGGAAACATCTTATTGTTGGACATTTGAACCTTGGCAATGAGCTGATTGCTTGGAAGTTAGTCTAAAATTGTGTACTCTCCATTTTTGAAAAAAACTCTATAACCTTTTTGCACAAGCCACCCAATTCTCATTAAATTGTGTTTTAAACAAGGAACAAAATAAACATCAGTTATATGTTTCTTCTCCCCCTTCTTGGTTAGAATTTTGATTTTCCCTTTTCCTTTGACTTCTACTTTGTTGTCATTGCCAAATGTTACCTCAGATTTTACACTCCCATTCAAACTAGAAAAAATTTCTAAATTCTCTGTCATATGATTGCTACATCTCGAGTCTAAAAACCATACATATTTTCATTTGCTTGTGCAACATTTCAAGCCAAAAACATAGTGCTTTGTTCTGGTTTTTGGTTTTCTTTTGAGAAATTTTCATTTTGTTGTCTAGAATCATATTGTTTCTTTCTAAATTCATTCAAATAATGCCCATATTTTTTGCAATAGTGACATTGGACTTGAGATTTATCATGCCTTTGGCCTTGAGGCTGATTTTGAGATGCATTTTGAGTTGGGTTATGGCTGCTACCTCTTCCACTTGAGCTTGATGGGTTGCTTCTTCCACCTCTATGAGAATTTCTTCCTCTACCTCTGAAATTTGTTCTTCCTTTGCCTCTACCATGGCTGACTGTAACTTGTGACTTGAATGCATGCTCCAATGTTGTATTTTCTAACATGCCCAACCTACGTTCATGTGAAATAAGAGATGCATGGAGCTCATCAATTGAAAACTGTGAGAGGTTCTTTGTTTCCTCTATGGCTACAAAAATTGTCTCAAATTTTGTGGGAAAACTTCTTAGAATATTTTCAACCACTATCCTATCTTCAAGTGTCTCACCATGTGATTTGATTTGATTTACCAATCTAATGATTTGGGTGAAGAATGAATCTATTGATTCATTATCCTTCATATACATTGTTTCAAAATCCCTTCTTAGTATTTGTAATTTAGTTGTCTTAACTTTTTCCATACATTGATAGGTTGTTTGAAGTATATCCCATGCTTGTATGGACCTTGTTGTTGCTACAATCCTTGGGAAAATGCTCTCATGCACACCTTGGAGGATAAAGAAAAGGGATTTTGAATCCTTCTTCCTATTATCCTTCAATAAATCCTTCTCTTCTTGAATTAATGCATTATATGTTGCTACATCAATTGGTTCTAGAAAACCATTCTCTACCAGCTCCCATAAATCTTGTGAGCAAAACAATGCCCTCATGGTAATTTCCAAGTAGTCATAGTTATTGCCATTAAACTGTGGAATCTGTGGGTTTTTCAAGCTTGTGCTTGTACTTGCCATTTTTTGTTGTGTATACCTTTTCTTTGAAAAAAAAAACTTTGTTGGAGCTCTTTGTTGATGAAGCCCTTTTCACTAGTAACCTTTAGCTCTTCTTAAATATTTATTTGAGAAACCTTTGGCTCTGATACCATGTGATGGATAGAGGAAGAGTAAAACAAAAAAAAAAAACAAAACAAAACATGGAGAAGAGTATGGGATAAATTGCAAATAACACTTTATATTAATAACCAAAAATCATACAAAAGATTGCTTGTGCAATGGCAGAGCTATTGGTATTCTATACCCAAAAAAACAAAATGAAAGTCCCTTGTTCTGAGAATGTTCATGTTGTTTGTACAACAATCTTCTATCTATTCTTTTCTTCCTTACTTACATTCTGTTCATTCTATCTTTTTTTAGTTCTTTTTCACCCACATCAAAAACACAATACAAATCTTCTTGCATAAGCTACGAAAGATCCCAACAAATGGAGAGAAAAAAAAAACTTTAATTACAATTAAATGTTGATTTAAAAACTAGAAAATAAAATATGAAGGTGAATATTTTGCATTAAATACAAATCTAAAGCAATCCTATATGCATGTGAGAGAATGGAAAGAGAAATGATTGCTGGAAAAACATATCGAGGAATAAATGCAATGGTTGGGATTAAATTCCAATCGAAACCTCTAATTTGAACAAGATTTCGATGTTGAAGTTGACCAAGACTGGAGATTTCTGTTATGAATTCCATCACACCATCATCAGTTTCTCTAAGGACACATTTCACTGCTACATGGAGGCTGTTTGTGGGAAGGACTCCTCTATATACCCAATTGAAGCCTCTGGATCCCAAAAATTCTTCTTCTTGGAAGACCTTGGTTGCAATATGTAGGTCTGTGTGTGGTTTCTCTTCAACCACACAAGTGACGTTGCCACCACCACAAGGAGGAGGACAACATGAGTTGTGTTAATGCTAGAAATTAGTCTAGAATTTGAGGCCTTGGACTTTCTATGTATAAAGGACATAAGATTAGATGTATTTAGGAAAGGGATGTCTCCAATTATATTAAAGCTCCAGGAGAGTATGTAATGCTCTTCAAAAAGGCTTCTTGTAGTTGCTGAGAAACCAAAATAGATCTCTTCTTCAAAAATGTTGGATAGGGACAAGTTTTTTGCATTTATCAGTGGTTTTTCTAGGCATTGTGAACTAGATTGTGCAATGGTGACATCGACCTCATTTTTAAAATGATCATAATCAATCTAGGCTTGAATATTATGACCGTCATTGAGATCCAAACCTCTGAATTGGTTGTTACGAGTCTAGTAGCTTGTAGGCTTAGCCTGTAAAGACATGAGGCTATTAAGATCCACATCAATGTGATTTCCATTGATGTCCCCAAATTCCATGTTCATTTTTGTGTCAAACTTGACAACAAAGAAATGATTAGAGGCATGTCCCATGTTTGAGACACTGCTAATCAAGCCAAGGTACTAAGCTGATATAAATCCCTTTTGAGATTTGTGGGGTGTCATTATAAATGCCATTCCAGGCCTGCTATGTGTATTTGAAGAAGGAACAATGCTAATCACAAAAGTTGTGTTGAAAGACGTAAAATTTAGAGACCCATGACAAAAGCATGACTGATACTGAAGTGGGATAGTTTGTTGAGGGAGATGGTTGTGGAGTGTAGTGAAGCATTCTTGAATAATTATAGGGTGGAGGCATTGAATTGGTTGAATGTAAAATTGATATGGGGATATGCAACAAGTGAGGGAGGGAAGAGGAAAAGTAAAAGGAACACACACATGCTTGTCATGCTCAATTTTGATTTTCTATTCTACATTAAAATGTAGAAAAAGGTAGATGGCCACAAAAACCTAAATTGAGATAGAAATAAAATTTGAGTACGTAAATCAAGCTTAAAAAATGGTGCAAATTTAGGTTTTTGTCCTACTAAATTTCTATACTTTTTAGTTTGCTAGTGCAACTTTAGGTTTTTGTCTTGCTAAATTTAGCTCTCTGGTTGTTGAATATTAAAAGCTCTCTGGTTACTAGAATATAAAAGTAGATTTTGTAATAGAGAGAACACATTGTTCAAAAAGGGATACTAAAATAAAGTAAACCAACTCTTTATGAGTTGTTGGTTTTGTCTAGCATATTTTTTTGCTGCTCCAGTTTTCTAAATTTATGTAACTTGATTTTTTTTTATTAAATTAAAAAAAGCGCGTCTCATTGTTGTGTACCCATGTTGGGGTAGTTGTTCTCTTTCATGAATCAAGTGTGAATTTGATTGATGGGGAAACATACATTTGGTTAATAAAAGTAGAACTAGCACTTTCACTCGAAGGAGGTGCAATGATTTAAACACTAATTGTTTTTTATATTTGTGTCAATCAAATTAAAATACATGTTTTGAGTTACATGTTAACTTTTTGTTAGTTCATAATTTAACATACAAATATTATATTATTAAAGTACATATTTACTAAACTAATCGTAGAAAATATATTTTTTCTTTTACACATGTATAGATGAGATGAGCATCAAGAAATGAATGGCATTCTACATTATATTTCATGTTATGTCTCAACACTTGAAAAATATTTGTACAATATAGTGAAGTCCAAATATGTATGTATTTCTTCTTTTCCCCTTTACAAAATTTCACACATGACTACACATATCAGATTCCTTGGCAAGCCAAACCTTATTGCTTTATCAAGAATCATTTATGTTGCAATTCTCTCCATTTCATTCCATATCTCTCCTAGCTAAACACCACCTCTCCTTCGATCATGAGATATTTCCTCATAAGAAATTTTTCCAATGCAATATCATGTGCTTTCATAGCTCCACATTCATCATTCATAATATAGAAGTAAATAATACTTAATGGTAGAAGATATATTGCCGGTCAGCTCATTTGGGCTATGTTGGTAGAAAATTTTCCTTGAGAAAGTAGGGGAAGGCTTGCCCCATTGTAAATTTTATGTCTCCCCATGATTGAATTCTGGCTTGCAACTCATTTATCATATCCATGGTAGCACTACCATTGAGAGGCATAAAATATGTGAAAAAAAAGTAGCTTTAATCTTCTCTCAAAATTGCTCCATCATTGAGCTCATAGTAAAGCCTCCCATATTGTGACCCACCAATATTATCTGCGCCCAAAAAATTAAAATCAATTGGAATTAAATAGATTGTATTAAAAAATATATATAGTAGTGGTGCAGAGATCCCACTTTTGGTGGGGATGAAGAGAGTTGAAAAATTTAAAAAGGGGATGATTCATGTCAGATCATGTTTGAATTTGATGTGCATATAGTGAGTGAATTCCAAACTACACATCACACTCCAATTCCAAACTATTATAGGAAAAATTTACTATGGTAGTTACATTACAAATATTGTTTTGTCAACAAGGTACCAATCCTACTCAAACATAATTTTTTGAAACACTTAAAAACATACGTAATGGAGAACTAACACAACAAGATTGGGAGATGTTAATGACCCACACAAACAAACTACTTGCAATGACAAAAAAACAAGAATTTGATAAATCAATTCACCTTTTTGCAACAAATTACTTAGTCATACTACACAACAAAACAATGCTAAAAAAACTAAACCTTCCAGTTGCAATAAGTATTGCAATACACAAGATCCAAATCAAACATTGATGCTCAAGATGACCAGCTTAAAAAACAACTCCTATTATGCAAAGGCCAACAAATCATGATCTATCTTCATCTTTACCTCTATCTTCCTCTCTCCCCCTCTATCTCTAGGCATGTCTCCCTCTATCCATCTATCTCTCTCCATCTCTATCCATCTCCCTCTTCCTAAACCTCTATATCTATATCTCTTTGCCTCTTTATCTCTATTCTATCTCCTTGCCCCTCTCTCTTTCTCTTCCCCTCTCTATCTCTCCCTCTTTTTATCCCTCTCTCTCTCTCTCCCTATTGCAAACATAACATGAGCGTATTGGTAATGGATTATGTCATGATTCAAATGTTTTTCAGTTGTTTTTGGATCCTTGTAAGTGGATGCATAGTTGATTTGAAGCCATCAATTATCCATTGAGAATTTTGTTGCACAAACAACATCATTTGCTAAATTTCCTACCAATTGAACTCATGTACTACAAAAAAGTATACAAAAAATAGACTACAATTTCTCTTAATTGACCTTCCATGCCTCTTTGATGTACCCATTACACAATAAGGTACAATTGCCAGTAATTATAGTTATTTTGTATTATATTTATTAAATAAAAAAATTACATATAATATGTTTAGTAAAGAAAATTGATTCAAACTGATTTTTTATTAAATTATTGTTGGTAAAGCAATAAGGTTTATCTTGTCAAGGAATCTGATATGTGCAATAATGTGTGAAATATTGTAAAGGGGAAAAGAAGAAATACATACATATTTAAGACTTCACTATATTACAAAAATATTTTTCAAGTGTTGAGACATAACATGAACTATAATGTAGAATGTCATTCATTTCTCAATGCTCATCTATACATGTGTAAAAGAAAAAAATATTTTCTACGATTAGTTTAGTAAATATACTTTAATAATATAATAATTATATGTTAAATTATGAACTAACAAAAAGTTAACATATAACTCAAACATGTATTCTAATTTGACTGATACAAATATAAAAAACATAATTAAGAAGAGAAAAAAAACACATACAATTTTATATACTCAACTCCAGTGTAGGATACATTCAACAATGCCCTCCTAAATTATGTTAGTGTGTCTTCTAACAAAGAAATTCCACAATAAAAATTTGTATAATACTTCTGAAGGAGATCAACATGTGTTGGATGAAGAAATAATGTCCAAAGAGAAAAAATTGGAACTTCTAATTAGGGAGTTGGATGATAAAGTTTGTTTTGTAAAAAGAGTCAGTGATAAGCCAAATTTAGGGGTAGGGAAACCTACTGAATCTCTTAATAGGCCTAGATCTCAATCAGGGCACTCAGACTCTGAGAATAGTTTTGAATCACTTGACAAACCCAGATCTTGTGGTGTTGAAGTTAAGTTGACGTCTGGCATCCAATAGCTCATAAAGACCTTCATTTCATTTTTGCATACTACTATTATGGTTTTTAAATTTCTATTATTTCTTTTGTAATTGTAATGTTTTTCATGTTTAATAAAAGTTATGACAAAGAAATAGTAACTATGCTTGGAGTTGCCAGAAAGTTTAAGGGAAATAACAGTCATGAAACAACTAGACGAAATGGGGAACTTATTAAAGATAGTGCTAAATTCCTCCTTGGAAATATTATTTTTTATATTTTTCAGAACCAAGCAAGTCCTCTAACCAAAGTGAAGGTAACAATGAAAATACAAATAATAATGAAGTGGGAAATAATAGAAAATTTGCATTTAATAACTTTCTTCTACCTTTGCCCAACTTATAGTAGATTGACCACCTCCGACATTGGCACCATCCTGTGGTCCAACTAAATCCCCAATACATTTCTCCAAACCCACATAAAAATGACACTTTCTAGGAACATTATCATCATAAGAGTGCATGGAATCATGCACCATTTTAGAACTTAGACTGGAATACTCAAATTCCTGCATGATTTCTGAACAAAAAAATCTAGATAATAGATGCAACCAAAAATCAACTCTAGAGTAGATTAATGATTGAATTTATATATTATCAATGTGATAGGCCACCCAAAAACAAAACTGAGAAAAATAAGAGGGAGTTCCTTACAAACATAGGAATAGTTCCCTTAACCTTGATAGTTATGAGGGCCAGTTTTTTTAAAATAGGGTGGCCTTCTCCTTCGTAAAAGGCAACTTCAAAACAAAACAAAATGATTGAATGAGCCACCATGCCACCTTTAATTTGAGGATCATTCTAGAGATTTAATGTGAGAATTGTTTTCCCACAACCCCCCATACACTACACACAATCGACTAACACCTCATTATGGTTAAAAAGTTCCTTCAAATGCTCAACACATTTCTCCAACTCAACATAAAATTGAGACTTTCCAAAAAAATATCACCATGACAGTGCATGTAATCATCCAACATTACACAACTTAGACAAGAGTATTCATGCTCATGCTTGTATGATTTCTGAACAAAACCAATTTAGATGATTAAGGAACCAAAAGACAACTCTGGAGCGATTAATGATTGAATTTATATGGTATCCATGGGATAGGACACACAAATAAGAAGGAATACCCCATATACAAAGGAATAGCCACCTTAACCTCAATAGTTATGGGAACCTAAAAATTTGAAATAGGATATCCTTTTTGGTAAATAGAACTTAAAATTAAAAAATAAAGAGAAAAAAGAAAAATTGAGAGAACCACCATTTCACCTTTAATTTGAGGTTCAATATAGAGATTCAGAGAGGCACACAATCCATTGATTGTCCAATTGAGAACATTGAGAAAGAGTTGAATGAGAAGAATGAGAATAATCAATAAACTACTTTCAAGAAAGCTCAAAATTAATTACTTTTAATTTCAGTAAGGATTTTATCTTTGGGACTTCAAGGGCACAGCTCCTACCAAAAGCAAGCCCCAAAGGTCTTACAGGTGCTAGTGGAATCGATTGGTGAGTCAATAAAAAACTAAACTTATAGCTTCTGTGGGCCATTCTGTGCACTTGTAGGTATTGTTAGGGTATTGAAGTAACCACTGTTTTACATAAATATTATTTTATAAACATATTCATTTGGTTGTCATTCCCTTTTATTCATCTAGAATTATCATCATTGTCATTAACCATTTTATAAAATTTAAAGAATTCAAGCCTTTTATTTCTCTTATAGCTTTGACTCCTTGAGTTATTTTATTTTTCTATTATTCAAGTTGCAACAACACTTCATTATGTTTCTTACAAAGCCTTTTATTGCTCTTTTAGCTTCTATTCCTTGAGCTATTTTATTTTTCTATTTTTCAAGTTCCAACAACACTTCCTCATGTTTGTCACTTCTTGGTAAATGAATCATAGACACACCAACCTTCATTGCATTTAGTGGACAGTGATGAATATTTTAGTTCCTTTCATTTATCAATTGATAACAAATTAGGAAATAATGAAAAAAAGAAATCTATATGATCATTAGTTGCAAACAAACCAAGGAGTTACTATATTTCACATAGAAGCAAGAAATTCATGCCAGTGATTACATAAACTATAGAGTTTATATTTTTACTTCAGATATGTTACAACGCCAAATCTTACACCTACTCTTATGAAACAAGGGTATTTCTAGTGTTTGCCTAGCTTTTTCTAGCTTTGAATCACTGGAGTTTTCATCACAATCAATTTTAAAAGAGTTTATCAAATTGGATGAAGATCTCTTAACCCCATCGATGGGATTATTGGGAACAAATAAAGACTCTGAGGATGTCATTGGAGTGCTCTTCTTGCTACCTAAAACAATATAATACTTAAAACTGAAACAATAGAAAAACCAATCTTTGAATTTGATTTGAAGCTTTATATGTTTCTAGAAAATGTTGGTCTGAGTATAAATAATCCCGGGAATATAGATGCTGCTCTATTATCTAATTTTAAAAATTAAAATTCAGAACAATACTTATATATAAATATTTCTAAACCCTGTTACACTTGTTACAACAATATTAACCACCTCATAACTCCCTCAATGACAATAACTCGCTCTTTACCCAAAAGAATCCAAAGATAGCAGCTAGTAAAATAGGGTTTGAAAACTCAAGTTTGAGGCAACGCCTCATTTCCAATCTCCCACTATTACTCCCATGCCTCTCACAATATTCACAAACTTCCTTAGTAATATGAAGCACTCCCTTTCAGACTTTTCTTAACACCCAAAAAGAGGTGTAGCTAGGTTTGATCCAAAATGAAGACTTTCTAAACTTATTCAATCTTTACTCTGAAGTAGACTATCACAAGGGTTTCAATCCCTGTTTGACTCTATTGTTAATCTTGAATGGCTAGAAAGCTTTGCCATTTTTTAGTGTAAGAGTATGGTTGCAAGAATTGTACATGGTTAAGATTGTGGTCTCTATAAAATGTGAATGATATTGTGATCTATGTTCCTTCCCTCCTCCTTATTGTCAACCTTACAAAGCAGTCCCGATTGCTCTAAAGTGGTGCTATAAAGGGTACTGAAAGATAAATATGTAACACAAAGATGATGCCTAGATTCTACTTCAAACCATAGGATTCCAAACCCTTTCATTTTAAACCCTAAAAAAGTAAACATAATTGATTTTCCATCACGTACAGATTCATAAAAAGTAAAATTCACTAAAACTATGGCAAGTGATTTACCTCAAGATTCTCCACAAATTTGAGATGATCCCTATCTCCTTCACTTGTTGCTAAACAAAAGCTTTTAAGGAGCAATGGGCATGGAAAAATATTTTTCAAATGAGACAATCCCTATCTCCTTCAATTGCTACTAAATGAAAGCTTTCAAAGAGAAATCACGGTGCTGTTAATTTCAGTTAAGCATAGTGGCAGTGTTGTTATTGTAGTTTTTTTGAATAGAGATAAGGATCAAGCGTGTGAACTACAAGGATAAGGCCTGTGAACTCCAGTTTTTCATGTGTCATTTTCCAGGTGTTAAGAATGGATGGTGGGAATTTTCTCAAACAATTTTTCTCAGGTGTCAAAGAAATTCAGTTAGGTGTGAGACTATTCTGGTGGGCTGTTCCCACAATAAATAGCCTATCGGCTAATTAATTGTTGTTTGATTTTTAATTATGTAATTTTTTTTTTGAGATGAGATGTGAATTATTTTTTAAGAGACGAGTTGTTAAATTATTATGGATTTATATATTATGGAAGAGTGTGATATTTAAATAAATAAATATTTATGTAGAAGGTGTTTTCTATATGAAATGGATTACTTCTTTTTTGAAATCAATGGTTGAAAATTGAGGAGAAAGATGCAAAACAATGAAATTAATCTCAACCATCATTCTCTATTTTTATTTTAAAAATGATTTAACAATTTAAAAGTAGACTTTTTATTTTAAAGAAAAGAAAAGAAGTTGATAAAATTGAAATGAAAATATAATTATATTTTATTAATATTTCAATTCTAATAATTAAAAAAAAAAAATGATTTAACATTTTAAAAGTAGATTTTTTGTTTTAAAAATAAAGAAAAGAAAAAAGAAGTTGATAAGATTGAAATGAAAAATAGAATTATATTTTAGTAATATTTCAATTTCAATAAATTTAAAATTAGTTTTACTTTTCTAATTAATTATTTTTAACTTAATAAATTTATTATTATTATTATTATTATTTTAGACTGCAGGAATCGGGTAGCACAACCCCATATAAACTGCAGTGCGCCTGGTAAACTTTTTAACGTGACCGGTGGTGCTGACGTGACACGCCCTCCGGTACCACGGGGGTGGGGGAGACTAGACCTCGTGACCAACCTCCTGCAACAAGAAAGATTTAGCCAACCGAGCTAGGGCCCCAACCCCAATAAATTTATTATTTATTAACATATAATTTTTAAATTATTGTTTTCATTAATATTTATATTTTAA
Source organism: Sequoia sempervirens (assembly GCA_007258455.2). Classification (NCBI taxonomy): domain Eukaryota; kingdom Viridiplantae; phylum Streptophyta; class Pinopsida; order Cupressales; family Cupressaceae; genus Sequoia; species Sequoia sempervirens. The sequence goes on from VDFB02229563.1 coordinate 42,567, forward strand.
TATATTTTAACTTTGTATTCAATTTTTGCTATTTTAATTTTTAATTTAGACTTAAGTTTTAAATTTATTCTAATTATTTATGCCTCATAAAATTACAAAACACAATTAACTAGCAATCACACCTTGGTGTGCAATAGGTACGCTAATGATTTTTTTTAAATTTAGAATTTGTATGGATAGAGCTTAGTTTTTGACATTAAGTATAGTAGAATGCAATTATGAAATAATTTGAACAGAGAAGAAAATCAATTTGAAATAAATGTTTTTTTTGTGTAGGAAGATGGAATAAAGTGTTTATTAATGATGGTATATATATTATTATAATGTTTGAAATTTAATAATATTGAGAATACCTTCAAAACATTATTTTTTAAATTTTTTTTAGATTGCAGGAATCAGTCAGGTATCCGTCCCCCTAAAAACTACAGTGTGCCTGGTAAACTTTTTTCATGTGATTGGTGATGTTGGCATGACAACCCTCAAGTACCATGGGGACGATGGGGACGGTGGGGAGACTAGAGCTTGTGAGTGCTCTTGGTAAACTTTTTTCATGTGACCGGTGATGTTGGCATGGCATGCCCTCCAATACCATGGGGATGGTGGGGAAATTAGACTTTGTGATTGCTCCTGGTAAACATTTTTCACGCGATTGGTGATGCTGGTGTGACACGCCCTCCAGTACCATAGGGATGATGGGGAGATTAGACCTCATGATCTCTTTCCTGCAACATGATGCTTTAGCCAATCAAGATATGCCCGCCACCCCAAAATATTAAATTAATTATTTTGCATGTTTAAAATATAATTTATAAACTGTGAATATGAGTGGAAATTTAGAAATAATATTTAATTCTTTACTTTCTTTCTTTGTATAAAATGCAATGATTATTTTGATAAGCTAAATTCAATGTAATTAAATATGTTTTCTAAAATATAATAATTTAATTTTTTTTTCTATTTTTTTGTTTTTAACCTTTATAATATGAATGTGAAGCATATATTCTAGTGGAAATATATAAATAATATCTTTTTTTATTTCTTTCTTTCTTTGATTATTTTATATTGAGTTCATTGAATGGTTAGATCTTTTTCAATAGTCTTGCATCATGCTAACACATTCTCAACTACTGATGCCTTTATAATATGATTTATACACTTTGAATATTAGTGGAAAATTAGAAACAATATCCAATGTTTCTCTTTCTTTCTTTGTATAAAGTGCAATGATTAATTAGATAAGGTAAATTCAGTGTAGTAAAATATTTTTTGTAAAATATAATAATTATTATTTTAAGTTGTAAAATATAATAATTATGGTTAAATTTATTTTTTGTTTTGACCTAAGTTATAATATGAATGTAAAACATATTTCTATTGGAAATGTAGAAAGACTATCTAATTGTTTGCTTTCTTTCTTTGTATAAAGTGTTTTATTTTTTAATATTATTTTATTTATTTTATATAGGGTTCATTGAATGGTCAAATCTTTTTCAATGGTCAACCATCATTCTACCACATTCTCAATTGTCGATCATTAAATTCAGCAGATAGTGTTCATATAAGAAATGCCTTCAATGTAAATATTATAATTAATTTAATTTATAATTAATTATCCTATTACAATTGTAATTATTGTAGAATAATTATATTTTTAATTTTTATTTGTTTTTATATAATAAATAAATTTAAAACTTAAAATATAAATTAAAAGTTAGAGAGAGAGAAACTAATTTTTGATCAGTCATTTCATGCCAACAATCCAATGATAGCATGTGTCCCTAGGGATTTATGCTTAGGGTAGCATGTCATTTGATTAAGGATATGATAATTCTCCTTTAAGTCCTATTTAGTGTACCCATTGCACACTTAAGGATGAAAATAGATAAAGAGAAAAGAGAGAGGAAGAGATAAGGGAGAGGGAGATAGAGATAAGGGAGAGGGAGATAGAGATAAGATATAGAGAGGCAAAGAGAGAAAAAAGAGAAATAAAGGAAGAAAGATATATAAAGAGAGAGGTAGGGATAGGTAGATATATAGAGAAAGATGATAATAAAAAGAGGGAGATCTTTATATCCTTGTCTCCATCTCTCTATGTTTCTCATTATCTCTCAATCTATATTCCTCTCTCCTCTATTTCTCTCTATATTTATCTCTCCTTCTATCTTTATTTTTTTCTCCTCTCTTTCCCTCTCCCCATATCTCTCCCTTACTCTATTTTGATATACCTATTTTCCTCGCCCTCCCCCTCTTTCTCTCTTTGTCTCTCCCTCTTTCTATCTCTATTTATTCCTTTCCCTATGCTTCTCTCCTTCCATATCCACCTCTTTATCTCTCTCTATATATTAATCCTTATCTTTGTATCCATATCCATCTCCATCTCCATCTATATATCTATATTCCTCTCTATCTTTGTTTCCTATATCTCTCTTTACCTCTTCCCACACCTCTCTCTTCCCCTTATATGTATCTCTCTATCTCTCCCTATTTCTATCTATATATCTCCCTCTCTCTCACTCTCTCCCTGCCACTCCCTCTTTCTATATATCTTTACTATATCCTCTATTTCTCTCCATCTCTCTCCCTTCCTCTCTCTTTCTATATATTTATATATATCTTTCCCTCTCTATCTCTATTGATCCATATCCCTCACTCTCTCACACACACACTCCCTATTTACCCTTCCTATCTTTATCTCTATATCTCTCTTATTCACACACACACACTCCTTATTTCTCCCTCCCTATCTCTATATCTCTCCTCTCTCTATCACTTTCCTTTACCATCTCCTTTATCTCTTACTCTTTCCCCCTTTATCGCTATCCTCCCATCTCTCCCTCTTTCTATCCTTGTCTCTTCCTCTCTCTCCATCTCTCCCTATCACTTGATCTTTCTATATCTCTCTACTCTCTCCCCTATCTCCCTCCCTCCCTCTCTCCCTATCCCCTATCTATCTATTTATATCTACCTCTTTCGACTTTCTCTTCCCATATATCTCTATATCTCTCTTTCTCTTCCCATATATATTTCTCTCCCTCTCTCTATCCTATTATTTTTTTCTTGTCTATATCTCTTCCTCTCTCCCTCTCTCTATATCTCCTTGTATCTCTCTATCACTCTATCTCACAATCTATATGTATCTATATCTCTCTACCTCTCCCTAATTATCTCTTTATATCTTCCTCTCTATTTCTCACTCTTTATCTCCCTATCTTTGTATTTATGTCTAGATCTACGTATCTCTATCTCACTATTTATTTGTTTCCTTCTTCCTCTCTCTCCCTCTCTCTCCCCCTTTCCCTCATCCTAGACCTCTATATCTATATCTATTTTCTTGTTGTAGGAAAGAGGTCATGAGATCTAGTCTCCCCTCTGTTGTGTGTGGTCTCACAACACACCCTATTTCACCCCTTGGAAAAATGTGGACTCCTTTTTTCTTTTCTCTTATGCTTTCGTTTGATTTGGTGTGGTTCTGTAGGTTGGTAAAATGTAGGTTTCATTTTCAATCTTCTTGGTCTTTGTTTTAATCCTTATTCTTTACTAGATTCGATGTTTCAGTCTTTTCATGAAGTTTTAGTATTTTACCAGAATCCTGAAGTTATTGCAGTTACATCAAAGAGAGTTGTATCTTCAATTGGTCCTAGTCCCACCTAGTAAGTCATGAACCAAAATTTATTAATCCCGGTAGTACTATTTTTCTTCTATCAGAGTTTGATAGTCATTGTTTCATTGTCTTTTAGTCAAAATTCATAAATCGGAGGTTCTATTATGAAATGTTTTATTTTATTTTTATCTCTCTTGAACCTGGTTCCCAGTCTCTTCTTCTGTTTCTATTTTCTCTAAAGCTTCGAGGTAAATGCCTCGGTCCCCAGTATTCTTTTCAAAATTTGGTACTGGAATTTTTAATCCTGTTGATCGCGATTGATCATGTATCTTAAAGGATTTTTCCTTGCGAAAAGCAAAGTGACACCAGAGTGCCACGTAAGATCTTCATGTCACCTTTCTCCTCTAGTAGCGAGCCCACAAAGAAACCTAGGCATTCGTAATTTGAACCCTAATTCATAATTATTGCACCTTTATTCAAGAAATTAATGCATTATAAAAGGTAACTAATGAAAATGGCAAACTACTCATGTACTTGGCATCACCTCAAGCATGCAATTACTTTTATAACACTCCACTTAGTATCATGCTGCAAATTTGTAAAGGACATTAAATGAATGAAATAATATTGGTGTGCAAAGAAAGGTAGATTTCAAGAAACTAAGAACACAACTGCTAAGGTTTTTGAGGTTTCATTTAAAGAGATTGTCATCATCAACCAGAACTAGGTATGTTTCAAATAATAGAAATTTTGTTAATTATTTTCACGCAAAAAAATCTCAAAAAATGGTATTTCCCTTTGAAAATTGAAATGTTGATTTTTTTTATTTGAATTTAATGAAAGGTGAACTGGAAGTTTAATAAATTTGTAAGAAAATTTGGTTAAATTCAACCCTAAATCACAAAAAAGACACACATTTGAAAATGCAGAACACACCAGTAGAAATGAGTACTTCTAAAGCAAAAACAAAAGATGAATTTAAATAATGCAGTTTTGTTATCCTTGAATCCAGTTGCAATAGATTCATGGGATAACCCCCTACGAAACTTTTTTGTTTCATAGTTTCACGTACTTTAAGCATGCCAAATGAGGAAAATTTTCAATTCACCTTGACACGTAGTTCGAAACCTCAAAAATTCTGTTTGAGCATTTCCCCCCATTCATCTTTGGAAGAGCTTCAAAACGACTATCTTCGTTAATTCCCATTCTTTGTGAGTTAGCCAATTTTTTACTCATGTCGAAGCACTGATTTTCAGTGCTCCTACATGAGCCTTAAGTTAAGAAAAGTTTAACTCCAAGTGTTGGAGCACTGAAAATCAGCACTCCTACACTTTTCTCTTTTAGCCTTTTTTTGCACAAGCAGTGATTTTCACCGCTAGTGCACTTTTTGCTTCACTTAGTCTACTTTATGCACAATCGGTGATAGTCACCACTAGTAAATATTTTCTACCTTAATAAACAGCTTCATTAATGCAAACTTCAAGTTGTATTAATGGCCCTTTTAATGACTTAATAAGTCATTTTTAGCTAATCTACCCTCATTCCTTTAACCAAACGTCCTCCTCATGTGGATCATTCTCCAAACATCTGGGAAAACCTACGTTTGAATATTTTTCCAAGCTTTTGGCTAGGGCCTCACATTTTTGGCAGGTGTGCTTTTATCCGTACTCTTTGTTGGGTCTTTCTTTATATTTTCTTTTTAAATCTCTGTAGATTATTTTTCAACCTTGCTTTTACATTTTTCGGTGTTTAGGGTTTCAATCTTTTCGTTTTTGAATATCCATTTCTCCTTTCCAAGAAAGCCCTACCTTTATTTATGTGTTGGTTTTGAATGATTCTTTGGCTGTGTTTGTTCCATGCACATTCTACTTAGTCTTGCACATCTCTTTGTAATACTTTTCCCAAGAAGTTTCCCCTTACTATCAAAGTGGTTTAGATTTCTTTTGATTTTTACAAATGATGAACACTTCACATTTTGAGATCATCCCTCTCAATGTAAAAGTGGTGAAATTGTTTGTTGCTTCACTGTGGATTTTCCCTAACTCCAAATATGTAGGAGAGGTGAAAATCACCACTCCTACATGGAGTTTCCTATCTTAAATGCCTAAGCAGTAAAATTCACTATTCCTGCACTTAACTCCAAAACGAAGAATCAACAACATGTTGAAGCGCTGAAATTCAACACTTGAACATAAACCAAGTTCTTCTCCAAATGCACTTGCATTGGGTATTTGTAGGATCATCATGGAAAAAACAGGCCCTTAAGTGGCAAAAAATTCAAAAAAATTAGAGTTAGGCAACTTGATGTAAAAATTTGAATAAGTTATCTATATTATTTCAAAAATATGTAAGAATAGAATCTGTAGAAAATTGAATGTAGTTTCTAAACTACTAGGTTTATTTAAAAAAAAATCTATTGGGTGAAAATTTGAAATTTCAATGCAGTAGTACTTTTAAATTTTAGGGAAAAAATAAGTAGGTGTCTGTCTGACCACCCAAACCACAATAAACTGATAATATTTTTTTTACAAAATTTTAGATATAATTAGAGGACTCATGTCCCAATGTGATGCATTATTTTTTGTAATTTTTTTCCAAGTAAATAATTAATTATAACTTTTTTATTACAAATTTTAAAAAATATAAAAACTCGTATGTCTGACCACCTTAACTTGGCCAAAACTTCATAAAATTCAATTTTTTTTAATCCTATAGTATGCAAAGCATAGAATGTGATGCATGTTTTGGATTCAAAAAATGTGATACCGTTTGAAAGATATAGATGTTTTTCAATCAACCTATCAATTAGGACATTAGTCGTAATTCAAATAGAAAATGAATAATAATTATTTATTAAATTCAAAGTAAAAAATAGTTTATATTGGTGGAAAGCTGAGAATCTCCTTTAAAAACCCTTTTTGTTTCATCAATTTTGGGTAGAAAAAAGTCGTCAGCCACATGGGCCATCATATTAGTTACATATCGCCACTTTTTGGCCCATCATGATCCTGCACATACCCCGTTATTTTTCAGCACCTCGACACTTTTGACTTCTCCACATGCTGAACATATAGGAGAGTTGTTTTTTAGTGCCCCTACATGCAAACTGATCTCCCAAGTGTAGGAGCACTGATTTTTAGGGCTCCTACACAAAAAGTAGTTTTTTCTTAAAACACTTTGAAATCACTCTGCTTGCATTCTGAACCTTGTTTCTTCACCAATGCTAGATTTTCCATGCAAAATAGCTCATTTGTAATTGCTCTGAATTTCCTACTCACTTCACGCTTTCTAATACTACATTTTTCTCCTAACATCTGTTAATTCATTATTCTTTCAATTCCTATCAAGTTCCCATCAGGTGATCCTTGAAGGTGATATTCCTCTATCTTGGTATTTCTAGATGACAACAAAGAAGCCTCCATCATCTTGTAAGAAAGAAAGAAAAATGAAGTACAAATATTAGGGTGCCTTTTTGCCTACCGTGGTGATCTCAAAGGTGGATGAAATTAAAGACACCAAAATTGGTCATCAAAATCTTAAAGATTTTGTAAAAATAACTTTAAGAAAAATCCCTTAGAAGATAGCCTAAGATCTATTGTCACAACAACTTGCACTTGGTATCTACATTCCCAACTTTTGCTCATAATACAAATTTTGTTCTCCAGGTTGCATATCACTACATCAGAGAAAGAAGAAGTGTAATAGATTCCTTAGGACAAGTAATGATGGGATTAGATCCTAAATTTTTTGATATTGTTTTTCGGGTTCCACACATGGAACAATACACACAAATTTCAATTCAACATGAATAAGAGGTTTATGATCAGGATCCAACTAAGGCTAAGACATTGATTAACACCCAATGGTTGAAAACACCTAGGCCCACTATCTCAAGATGGCCAAAGGGGCTTCCTTGAAGTGATTTTAAAGAGGAAGTTAGGGATATGATTACTCTCCTAAGCAGGGTGAAGGGCTTGCCTAAGTCATCCCATTTTTCAGGAATGGATGTATGAATACATCCACATAATTAGAAGAAAGAAATCACATATGGATTGGGGGACTCAGATCAGTGATGAAATTCATAAGCAGTTGATAAATGTACCAACCACTCTGAAATTATACATGAATTCCTATTTGGTGTATGTTGCTGCTGTAATGAGGGAATTTATAGGGCTATCTACAAAGGGAAATAGACATTCTATACCTATGTATGAGTACTATTATCAGTTGAAATTAAAAAAAAAAATCATCATTTTAGGAGAGTCATAGATGCCTTCTTTGCACCCTTGTTGTTCACTTTTGTTCTGAATCTTGAAAAGAAAAAAGTATTGGATGAGGCCTACAAAGTGGTGAGTAAGGTCAGTTGTATCTTTTTGTAGTTTCTAACTTTCACCTACATGAGATTCAGTTGCTATACTGGGTGTTCGTATATGTTTCCAAAATTTCCCTTAGATAAGTGGATACTAATGGAGCTATGTACATAATTCATTTCAATTCACAAAGAATTCCAAAGAATACACAAGCCAGGTTTCACGTTTCCACTGACAATTGGGAGGTATAACATTCATAGTGTACAAAAATAAAAGTTAGTCTATGCAAAAATGATAATCATGACTATTAGAACATATAAATATAGATTTGACTTTGACTACGGAGATGTGAAGAGGAAGTTGAAGAAGGATCACCGACATTTCTACCATTTTGAAGATAGATGGGAGGATTGCAAAAATGAAGAAGACAAATGTAGAATGGATTTTTGCAGGCTAACAGTAGAGCAGATCAGAGATATTGGTGTAGCTGATCTACTAGAGGTTTTCACAAATCTTGGTGAGATCCTAAATTCTACTTATGAAGAAGATGAGATTTCTAGGAGGCCCTTACCTCCAGTACAATGGTCTAAAAAGGAAAGTGTCTCTATCAGGGAAAGGCTTGCTTCCATCTTTCTCAACACAGTAGAATGGTTGCATAAACATGGTTTCCAAATGAAAGCTTTCAAGAATGAATCAGAAAGAGAAGGAACAGGAGTAGAAACTAGCCAACAATAGGAACTCCACTCAAAAACCAAACAAGTGGATACTCCCTCTTATTCCCAAATAGGTCCTAGAATCAAGTTCACCATTGGTAAAGAAAGTTAAATAGACTATTGAAGAAAAGGAGGCAATAGAATCTAAACCTACACATGTAGAAGGAAAAGGGCCTGCTTCTGAGGAACAAACATCCAAAGAAGAAGAAGAAAACAAAAGCGAAGAGTCTGCAAAAGAAGAAGAGTTTGCAGAAGAGGAAGAGTCTAGAAAAGATGAAGGAGAAAAATAAGGTAATGAGGAGGAACTTGGTCATGATGATGACCAACTTCTATCTCCTCATGAGAATATTGTTGAAGATCTTCCCCGAACATCATCGCCTGTTACTTCAAATATCCCTCATACACCTCCCAATCCTAACACTCCTCCACCTCCTCTTCCTACTTCACCTCCTCCCACATCTACCACACATGCATTGGATGTTTCTATTCCCCCTGTAGTATCAACCATCCTTACCACTCCTCCTATAGTTTCAAACTCACAAACTATTGATGTCTTCTCAAGATCTCCCTCATCCATTCCAAGTTTTTCATCTCCATCTTTTGATATTTTCTTCTGAAGTTGAATTCGATAGATTCATGAATGAGTCTTTGTAGAGTCAACTTGGTTTGTAGTCCACTAGAGCAATCATGACAGATACTACCCTGATTGTTACAATACCAATCATTTCTACAGAAATGGTTGTGACACAAGAGTTGATAGTGAGTCAAGAAGCATATACTTCCTCCCTTCCTCCTTGATTGATCTCTCATGTATTGAAGTGAAAGAAAAAAATTATCTCCCCAGATGAGCTTGATCTTGAGGAGATAGCTACTCCAAAAGCCAAGGAGAAGAAAAAGGAAAAAGTTCATTCAAGGATTCTTGTTGAAAAAATAGGTCACAAGTTTGTAGAGATTGGTCTACCCCCACAAGAAGAAGGTGATGTAAACATGGAGGACTACACTTTCACGATATTCCATCTCAGAAAAGTGACAAATGAAAGTGCAAAGGAAGATGCACAAGTGGTCCTGGATACATTAGCAGGAAGGCTTGACAAGATGGAATAGGCTAGGAATATGTACAAGGAGAAAGCCGAGTGTTATGCAACTATTTTGAGGAACCTTGTAGGCTCTTCAGGGAATGTACAACCTATGGCTATGGTAAGCGTTGAGGAACCAACAATACAATAGGTGGAGAAAATTTCCTTCAAGGGAAAGGTGATGTGTGATTTCATTGATGAAATGATAGAACATGGTTCACAAGTCATAGCTATTGCGGATGACAAGACCACTCAAATAGCCAAGCTAAAATTAGAACTTGATAAAGAAGAAAACATACTTTCCCAAGAGAAAAAAGAAATGGAAAAATGTCTCTCATTTTGGTCATGAATGAAAGATACAAAGTTGAGTAAGTTGGTGGAAGTTGGGGTAATTCATGACAAAGAGAAGTATGTGGAGGTAAGAGAATCTCTCAAGCACTGCATTCAAGTGATAAAATATCTTATTGAAGATATCCACCAACTACAAGAAGATGTCGAAGGACATCGTGTTATCTTAGTAAATGGAATTGAGGAGTTACTAGGTAAGCTCCTTGATGAAAATCATACTTTCCTCCTAGTCAATGAACTTTCTTTGATCTACGAGGAAGTCGTCATGAAGCAAGTGGAGGATGCCAACTTTTCAAAAGATTCCATGCACACCATATGTGATATACAAATTTCTCTTGATAATCTCAAGATACATCTTGATAGATACAAGAATATTCACTCGTCCGCAAGAAGATCAATCACCTGAGTTCACACCATTGTGGATTATATAGTTGGTCCAGATGAGGCATTCATAGTGGACACAAAGAAGAGATATGAAGACTTCCACACCGAATGCAAGGAAACATGAAGACTTATTTCCATCTCTAGTGTTAGATAGTTTTATGCTTTCATTTATGCATTTTTTAAATATTTCTTGACATCTTACATGTCATTTTCCAAGATGTAAGTACATGTAAAAATTGATATTTTTTCCTAAAAATATGGACAATATTTTTGAAGAAGTTGACTTGTTAGGTAAGATTTTCCTAAATTTTCTCACCTCATTTTTCTAGATTTTCTCATCTACTTTTCCTAGATTTTCTCTTTCCTCTCTTTTATAAATATGAGGGGATTCTTTTGTAATCTTGATCTTTTATCTTTTACAATGAAATACTGCCCATTTTGAGAAGAAAATGCATGAAACTTTGTGTTCATCTTTATGAATCTATTTTGATCAATAAAGAAGTGAGTTGCATACCAAATTTTGTGTTGGAATCAATTATCTTTTGGATTTGATTGAGATTGGTAGTGATTAGTGATTGAGATCTAAAGGGCTTTGAGTAAATCCATGTAAACTTTGTGTTGCACTCTTTTATTCAAATTTATGATATTGAATGAATGTTGTTGGTGAATTCTCTACAAGACTTTGTGCTTGTATTTATTCATGTTGTTCATGGATCTATCATGAAGTATCTAGAAACCTTTGTGCTTCTAATACAATGCTGGTTACATATCTCAAAGGATTCATTGGTGAAAGCTATGAAATGACTTTGTGCATTCATGAGTTTTCTTGTTTTTATCATTTATCATTATTATGCTAGTATTCTTGGTCTTTGCTTTGACAAGATAAGAATTGTAGACATCGAAAATATATTGATTGACATCGGGCATCTGATCCTGACTTACTAACATTGTTTCCTCCTAAATCATCCCTCGGTCTAACCATTTAATCAAATTCACCTATCTGATTAAATTCATCAATATTCATCTCTTAATTAAATAAATCATTTTGTCTAATTAAGTCACTTTCTCTTGTTAATTAAATCAATCCATCTGATCTAATTATCCCTATTTAATTAAATAATCAATTTATTTGATTAAATCTCTAAAGTCTATCCATTAAATTAAATAAATTAAAACCTTATTTGATTTAATCTAACACCATCCCTTTTAATTAAATAAATCAAAATATTTATTTAATTAGCCTTTATCATATTCCTCTCTTATGATTTAAATAAACCCATAAATCTAAATCAAATAAGTCACATCATCAAATCTCCTGTTAAATTAATTAACCCTTGATTAATTTAACCTCATCTCATGTTACATCCTTTAGATAATGCAAGTTGCACATGAAAATAGATTTAATTCATTTATTAAATCCCTATTTTCCCTCACATGGCATCTTTTGGAATATTCCCCTAATTTGAATTCAAAATCCAAGTGGGAATAAGTCCTTCCAACAAGGCATTTAAGATCTCTTACATGTCCTTTTCCTTGAGCCAAGTGGCATTTATTGTATTTTCCCTTCCCTCTTACATGTCATTTCAACAAATTTGAAATTCAAATATTTGCATTTATTGGCACAAACCCCAAATCTTGCACAAACATCATCCATTCATAGCTTGACAAGTGGCACCATATCATTGGATGAAAGTTAGTCCCACATTGCTCAAATTTGGGCTTTCATCCATCTTGAAATCCTATAAATGAAGAGCTCCTCTCCTCATTTGGATCATCCACAATTTGAGTAAAGTTACCATGCTCAAATATCTATCAAGTTTCACACCATTGAGCTCTTAGCTAGGTTCTTTTGCAGATTTGGCTTGGAGTCTTCATCATTCATCATCAAAAGTGGATCAAATTTCATCACCAAGTCTACATCTATCAACATTGCATCATAGGAATTGGGAAAGGGCCAAATTTCCATATCAAATTGGCACCAATTCCCCCATGGGAACAAGAGTTTGCTATTTAAATTAGGATTTCATCTTTGGTTTATCATTTTATTTTGTTTTTGCATATTTTCATTCCTAGTTTGAGTTGTAAATGGATTCCATGGGAAATCCTTGTTTATGCTTGCAATATCTAACTTGAGGTGTTTTATCCTTCTTGTTTTGCAGGTACAATAGATTGGGGTTCACATTTTGGCGCTAGAGGGAGGGGAACAGTCATAAATTTCAACATTCTCAAAAAAATTTTGTGCACACACATAGGAAATTCCAATGCGGGCTCATCAGCGTCATTGTTTTCGCGCCGCAGGCTCATCAGCGTCGCAGTTTCAACACCGTGGGCTCATCAGCGTCGCTGTTTTAGTGCCATTGGGCTCATCTCACCAAAATTCAAATTCAAAATGCGTTGCTGGACTCGCTGATCTCCCTCAGTTTTCAAAAAATTTTAAAACTCTGATGCCTTCAAAAACCACGACACTGGAGCAAAACAATGACGCTATTGTGCTCTCTGTCCTGACATAGAGCGCTGCTGACTTGTAAAGCAGCGCTGTAAGAGCGATGCTGGGAGGAAAAAATAGTGACGCCTTCATGGGTTGCACCGCTAGAAAACAAAAAAAGGGAGAACTTAATTTTTAGCACGTGATTTTGATTCATGAGTTATTTATCTACTGTTTTCTAGTTTTTTAATCTCTGTGTTTTTTTTCAGAATCTGATTATTTTCCACTTTGTAGGTTGGGAGCCAAAAGCAAAGGAAGAAGGAGCATGATGATATCTTGTCTAAACAAAGTGTTTCTAAAAATTTGAGTGTTTGTTTAACACTTCCTTAGGAATTTGTCATCCTTTTCTTTCTTTAGGAACACCAGCTTTCATTTGGGTTTAAAAAAAAAAAAGGGTTTCTTTTTGTTTATTTCTTGCATTTGGCTTTAAAAAGAACCTTAGGATTAAAAACTTACTAGATTTCGTTATGGATTAAACAATTGAACAAATGTCTTTTCACTTGTGATTTGGTGCTCTAAAAATGAACTCACATATTGCTTTGAGGGTTTAAAAAGAACAAGTGTAGTTGTGTTTTTGTGAGGGCTTACTTAGACTAAAACCATTGGAAAAGGATGTATGTGCTTCTCTCACACTTTATAGCGATCTTGAGAATCAAAAGGTCTTTTCCATGACTTTGGGTTAAGACAAAGCAATCCCTTCCACACTTCAATTTGGGCTTAAAATTGAACAAACTATTGTGCGAGTGTGAGTGGGGGCATTTTCGCGTACATTCTCTCTCTTTGTTGCTATCAAAGATTGATCGAGTTACTGATTTTTTTCTTCATTCACTTTTGTTTATCTTAGAGGGCCTGCCTTGTGGGAAAAAGTAATCACCCAAGGGAATGACTCAACCGGTAACACTTTAAAGCCAAGAGTATTTCCAGCCAGGATATAAATGTGGATATTGGAAGAAATTCCAATATCACGTGGTTGACTCCGACAAGATGGATCTGAAAGGGGACTCTTGCCATGTTGGGTCAACTCCTAGGAATGGAAAGTCCTTACTAGAACCCATGTGCTAGAATTTTCCAAAATCCTTTTATCTATTTGTTGGTGCAAGAACAGTCGTTTTGAAGCCACCCCACATTTTTACGGTCTTCTAGTAGAAATGGAAAGCATGCCATGGGAGTTTCATGGGTGTTGATGCTTGGCTGCCCCATATAAGTGAGTGCCATGGAGGGGAGCCAGTGGGGTCAAGCATCTAACCATTCACTAGAGATAAGCGTAGTTGGATTTGTTCAAGTGGGAATCCAACAAATATTGTCTTTCACATCCATAGATTGTACTTATTCTTGGGTTACAAAACACATTGCTTGATCAAAAACATCATGGAAACAAACACTAAACATTATCCAAATTTCAAACCCTTTTGAGGACAAATACAATTGACTCAATCCACATGTTATTGCTTTCCCTTGGGAGTCACATCCTTAGAGGTTTCTAAGCATTGGATTATATCTCAATTTGTCTCCTTAAGTAAACAATAGGAAACCCTTGCCTTAAGTTCATTAAATTTCCACATAACATATCTTGTGGGGTTTGAAGAAATTAAGACATTGGACATCTTAGTTTGAAAACCTAATTGAAGAGAGTGTTTTTGGTAAAATAAAGACATTAAGCAAAGCTAAACAAAAATGAACTTTCATGTGTGTTGAAGACTCCAAATACCAAAACACAAAATCATTGATTGGAAATCCAAATGTTCAAATCATTTATTTACAAGGGTCATTAGGAAGCATTTGCATGCTCTTCAATACCTAGGTCTAAGCAAACAAAGTGTATCTTTTAGGTTCATCTTAGGATCAAAACATATCAAAATCATCTTTCATCCACCGTCCAAAACATCAAAACAAAAATCGATCTCATCACCACCTTTTGGAAATTCTTAAAATCATCCTTGATACTAGGCTTTGTGGAAAAATCAAATCATCAACATCATTGAGACAAAATCCTTGAAATCATTAGCAAAAACATCTTTGGTTAGGTATGTGTAGATGCATCCTTTTGCATATACTTAGTCAAAGTTATCAAAATCATCTTGTCTAGCTTAGTGTATGTAGATGAATCCTTCTTCATATGCTTAGTGAAACAATCATCTTGTTTGAATAGGTGTGGGTAGATGCATCCTTCTTCTCACACATATTCAAATTATCATCCTTTGAACAAGACTATCCCTTAGATCATCATCTAAACATCTTAGGGTCTTTTCGTTCAAAATCCAAATCAAAAATCAAGGACAAAATCTCAAAATCTCAAAAATCTCAAAAAATCAAGAAACCACATGTCGTAAAAGCCTAGTGTCTCATTCATGATTTATCAAAAGCCAAAAACATTCATTTCATCCATCCCTAAAACATCATTATCATATCATCACCTTTGATCCTCAAAGCATCCTAAAAAACTTTTCACTTTGGAACATAAGGTAAGGATCGCTCCAAAGAATCAAGAGATTCATCTCCCATATTCTCAAAGATTGATCCTTGTTTTATGGTTCAAACGAGATCTCAATACAAGAAGAGTATGGAAGCCCACAAAGAAACTCCCGCTTCAAGTGACCTTATCCAAACAAACACAGAAATGAATCCCGTCAAATCAAGCAATCCATTGATCCCCTCATCATCCCAAAATCCACAAGAAGAAAATCAAGGGGAGTACCTCACCTTTGGAATGTCTCGTGAGGAAATGACGGAAATGCTCCAAAATCCATACAACCATAGAATCATCAACATCATGATGAGACTTAACCCTTCGTTGTACATGCTTGAATTAGCAAAACAAGGGGCCAATTTGCCTTTAGATTTTGATGTGAGTACTATAGTGGATACATCATTTCCTCCAATCTCATCCACCATACCCATCTCATCTACACCTCCATCCCAAAACATCACACAAAACATCCCACAAATCACAACATCGTTTGCTCCAACACAACCAAATGTCAATAAGGGAAACACATTTCTTAACACTCTTCAATCACATCCCCCTATTAACAATCAAAATTTGGATGCAAGCACCACCATGGAACAAAACACAATCAACAACCCATTACACAAAAATGTTCCTCTCATGTTACATTATGACCCATCATCAACATCTTTCCATGGAGCTCCACAAATACCTCTTCTCACAAATTCACAAGAAGAGGGAGATACGTTCGGACTAGGGGGCTTATTCGACACCATGACATTTTCACAACAACTCACACCTCTCACATTTCCACGTCTTCTGCCATTACCATTATCATCCACACCACTCCTTGGTTTAGGGATCCCTCCCCTACCAAGTATCAATCAAACCTATATCCCAACCATCAATCAAAGCATTGCACCAAACACACAAAATTTGTCATTGATATCACAACAACAAACGAAAAACACACAAGCAATGGCAACACCATCAAACACACCCTTAACATCACAAAGCATGGTCTCACAAGGACCAATCACGTCAATACCATTATCCAACACACAAAATATCAACACAACATCATCATCCACTACCATTCCAAATCCACCACCACCTCCACCACCACCAATGTTCACCACATCAAACCAATTTGACGCAGCATTGCAAGCCGCTTTTCAAAGAGGATACAAACAAGTGCAAAAACAAAAAGCCGTGCAACAAGCCGCTCAAGCTTCCAAAGTTGCACAAGCCACATTACAAGCGCAACAAGCACAACAAGCCCAAGCTTTATTGCAACGACAACAACAACAAGCCACCCAAGCTGCACAAGCATTGCAAGCACAAAGAGTTGCTCAAGCACAAATTTTATTTCAACAAGCAGCACAAGTGCAAGCTCAAGCACAACTTCTTGCACAAGCAACACAAATGCAAGCATATCAGCAAGCACTAAAGCAATACCAAGAGCAGCAAGAAGCAGCAGAATTGGCAGCCCAACAACAAGCGTTGTGGGAACAACAACAAGCAGAAAAACAAGTGTTGTTGGAACAATAGCAAGCACAACAACAAGCAAAAATCCTAGCGCAACAATAACAAGATCAACAACAAGCATTGTTCATCCAAAAGCAAGTAGAAGCCTACTTCGCCCGCCACAACATACCAATACCATCAAACAATGCACCAACCAATCCATCCATCCAAACCACGATTGCAACACCTCAAAACACATTCATCCCACCCCCTGATCCGCAAAGCAATGTAACGACACAACTTAGATTGTTATCACAACAAGTGCTCTACCTTCAATCAGGGTGAACAACCAAAATGCAGAGCAACTTGTGTCCCTATCCATTTGATAGGAGCCTAGACATGAAACCATTCCCTAAGGGATTTGAGATACCTAAATTTGACAAATATCGAGGGACAGGAAACCTTGAAGATCACATCAGGGAATTCCAGGTTCATTGTATGGAGGTTGCATATGATGATACTTATCTAATGCGGCTATTCCCTAGGAGCTTGGCAGGCAACGCTATAGAATGGTTCTCTCACTTCCCCTCGGGCATCAGAACATTCCAGGAAATCAAAGATGAATTCATTAGAAACTACGCATGTAACATTAAAATGGATGTTAGTCTCAAAGAACTATATGCTCTAAAATAAGGAAAAAATGAATCTTTTGCTTCATTTCTTCAATGATGGTGATCCAAGGCCAATCGGAGCAAGTGGACTATGCCAGAAGAGCAACAAGTTTACACAATCATCGCCAACCTTGAAAGCTTCCTGTCATTTCATCTCAAGGTTCAGGGAATCACCACATATGAGCAATTAATCTCCAAGGCACTTAGCATCAAAAGAGCCCTTGTGACCCAACCCGCAGAATCAACGTCATATCACGAACAACAAAACAATCGCCCACCATCAAATTACAATGATAAACCTTGAACATGGGCAAGAAACAAGAGCATCACTAATGATGGCGTCGTTGATGCCAAGGTGGTCATTAGTGGTCCATGCCAAAATACACCCGCACCGCAAATCCAAAATCAATGCCAAAACACTCATCACACAACATATCAACCCAACAATAATCCAACCATCAATAACCTCAATGACCAAAGAGGACAACCCCAGTGCAAAACATATCCTAAACGAAAATACACTATGTTGGGGGAACCACTTGAGGACATCATGAAAAGGTTGATCGACGAAAAGCTCATCAAAGCACCAACATTTGAGAATTACCAAGAACCTGATGTGAAACCCCCTTGGTACAACGAAAATCAACTTTACGAATTCCACAAAATCAAAGGTCACACCACAAACAACAGCATGAGACTCAAAAATATTATCCAAGATCTCATTGATAAAAGAATAATAAATGTCGAACAACCTACAGGAAATCAGGACCTAAAAATCTACACGAATCTGATGCCGAACCATGGCAACAAAGGGAATAAAAATGACAAAGGGAAGGGTAGTGTAAATCATGTGTACAAAATAGTCTTTGCCTCCCTAAATGAAGACTGCATGGTCATCACCATCAAGGGCACCCAGATCAAAGATTGTGGAGTCACCACAAGAGGCGGTAAAGTCACCATTGCAGGATCATCCCAACCTCATAGAGTCCCTTCATCAAGAGTTGTTCTATATAGCTACAATGTTGTAGACCAACTCAAGAGAACAACAGCACACATCTCCATCATGGAGTTGTTAAAAATATCATTCGCCCATAAAAAGATCCTTGAGGAAGCATTAGCCTCATCCACTGTCCCCGCAGATCTCGATGCAGACCAATTCCAAGCTATGGTTGGGAATATCATAACACCTAATCTCCTTACATTCTCTGACCAAGATTTCCCCACCCAACCATCTCACAACCGCGCACTTCATTTAGAAGCCATTGTAAACAAGAGCAAAATCAAAAGGGTCTTGGTGGATGGAGGTGCAGGTCTGAACATCTATTCTCTCAGCCTCATCAAACAATTGAAAATATCAGAGGATACCATTGACAAAGGTAAAGGCATCACAATCAGAGCATATGATGACCAAGAAAGAGTGTCTCAGGGCATGATTAAACTCCCTATTCAAGTAGGGCCAATGCTCATGGAAACCACCTGTCAGGTCCTGGACCTCAAATTGCCATACAACATCCTCCTGGGACGCCCATGGATCCATGCAATGAAAGCTGTAGCATCAACCTTCCACCAATGTGTAAAATTTACACATAACAGACAGGAAGTTACAATCCATGGAGATCCTGAGCCATTTTCATATTGCAAAAATCTTGAGGCCAAATATTAAAAAATCCCCCAAGTGCCAAAGAATGATGAGGGCCCATCCACATCATACATTGACCCCACCACTCTCGCGTCCACTTCTTCGACAGAGACACCCGCCATTCCTGCCATTCCCACCATCTCCGACATCAAGCTCATCATCCAGGAGGACGGTTGTGGAAGTTATAAGCTCCCTAATAATTCTTTTGTGATAGGAGAGTTACCTCAATCTCCTAGATCACGAGGACACCCACAAGAAAATCAAGCTTCTACATCAAAAACCTATCCTAAAAACTATCCAGAATTCACAAGATGGGGAGACCTTGGTCATGAGGTTATTGAAGCAAATCCATCTCATATGTTGTATCGAGATGAAAGACCGACACCTGAATTACCAATGGATGAAAGAAGTAGGGGCCTACAAATGATGTTTGCAATGGGTTATGACATAAACCAGAGATTGGGACAAAATGAAAATGGCCTCATAACACCTATCATGCCGGAGACATGACCCATAACAAATCTTGGTCTTGGATGTACCCCTCCGAGAATAACCATACGTGGCTGAGGTCCTCCGGTTAGAGCCGCTAATGTCTCTCCTCAGCCAGTACTAGTACAAGTACACTCATGCATAGTCACAGGTAGGGACACACATAATTTCATAACTGAGCCCTATATTAGTAGCGATGATGAAGATACCTTATCTAATCTACCTAGGCTATTCGAAGATACCACCCTATGTATGATTAGTACCATATCCTTTGAACCGGATAGTCAAAATCATGAGATTCATTTAGTCTACCCCCAACTGATCGACTATGACCAAGGAGGACCACTAGTTCTCAACACATTCAAAAATGATGAGGTGCTCTCATAATTCATGGGATTGAGGGACAATATTCCAGATGGGGATCATAAGGTAGGATTTATAATGGAATTAGACACACATGCTTATTACGGGGAAACGACTGAATCCTTTAGTCGCAAAAGTGAAAAACTAAGAATCATATCCAAGTCCTTGAGTGAAAACCACACTGTGGCACTCTCTGACAAGAAAATAGTAAAAAGAAAGGACATATCCAATGGTGAAAACCTCTTTGAGGTGCTCGAGGATGAAGGATTCAATCTTCCCTTAAGAGATATTCATCAGGAAAAATCAGCAGTCTTGGCCGATAAGTGCAATCCAGTCAACATAGGAATAGAGGAGACCCTGCATATCACATTCTATGCGGAATCACTATTAACAGAAGAGCAAGAACTCCTAGCAGCATTCCTAAAGGAAAGACAAATAAACTTTGCATGGAGTTATGTTGATATGCTAGGGCTAGATCCAGAAACAGTGGTTCATCATTTAGCAGTGTATCCAAAGCAAAACCAATCAAACAAAAGCTTTGGAAAATGCATCCTCAAATCACTCTATTGGTCAAAATGGAACTCAAAAAGTTGTTGGATACAGGATTTATCTGACCAATTGATTATCCAGAATGGGTGTCAAATTTGGTACATGTTTCAAAGCTTGACGGAGCCATCAGAATCTATATAGACTTTAGAGATTTGAACAAGGCATGTCCCAAGGATGATTTCCCGCTTCCTAACATCGAAATGATAGTAGACATGACAACAGGGCACGAGATGTTATCACTAATGGATGACTTTTCAGGATATAACCAGATCATGATAGCAAAAGAAGACCAACACAAGATGACTTTCACTTGTCCATGGGGGACCCATTTCTGGAACATGATGCCATTCGGCCTAAAGAATGTAGGTGCAACCTATCAAAGGGCCATGACACTAATATTCCATGACATGATTCACAAAACAGTCGAAGACTATGTCGATGATATTCTAGCCAAGTCAAGAAAGAGACAGGATCATATAGCAACCCTAAGTGCTATCTTTGATAGACTAGAGGAATACAAAGTTAGACTAAATCCCAAGAAGTGCGTCTTTGGCGTACAATCAGGTAAACTTCTAGGATACATAGTCTCCATGAGGGGTATTGAGGTGGATCCGGAAAAGGTAAAAGAAATCCTCGAGATGGAAGCACCAAAGACACTAAAACAACTGAGAGGCCTCTAAGACCGACTTCAATCCATCTGATGGTTCATAGCACAACTGGTAGACAAGAAAAATCCATATTCTCACCTACTCCACAAGGGGGTAGCATACAAATGGGATGAAAAATGTGAAGAAGCATTTAACAAAATCAAGGAATACCTACTAACACCTCTAGTGTTAATGCCACCTATCCCGAAAAAGACATTGATCTTATATGTGTTAGCAACAGTAGCAACCCTTGGAGCTCTTCTTGCTCAACATGATGAAAACAAGACGGAGAGGGCCATCTACTATATCAGCAGGACAATGGTCGGTCACGAGCTAAATTACTCATTCATCAAAAAAGCTTGCCTCACTGTAGTGTTTGCATCCCAAAAATTTAGACATTACATGCTAGCACACAAGATAAAGCTCATCACAAAATATGATCCCCTCAAGTATCTCCTATCAAAGTCCATGCTCACAGGTAAAATGGAAAAGTGGGTAATGATATCAAGTCTAAGTATGACATCAAGTATGTAGAATAGAAAGCCATTAAAGGTCAAGTTATCGCAGATCAACTAGCAGAAGCACCCATTTATTCTAAGAATCCTCTTGTATCTGAATTTCCAAACGAATCCATCTTTAACCTCAACGTAGCAGACCACTGGAAACTATACTTCGATGGTTCATACACGCAACATGGATCAGGAGCTGGTGTCTTCTTCATCACCCCACAAGGGGATTGTATACCAAAATCATACAAATTGGCATTTCCTTGCACCAACAACATAGCGAAATATGAGGCTTTGACTATAGGTCTCAGGATATCGGTGCAATGGAATATCATAGCTCTCAAGGTATATGGAGACTCTCAGTTGATCATAAATTAGGTTAATAATGAATATCATACAAAGGATGACAAGATAACCCCATACAAAAAATTGGAGACTCTAAAGGAATCCTTCATCGACATAACATTTGAGTAGATTCTAAGAACCAACAACAGAGCAACTGATGCCATGGCTACAATTGGGTCTCTATTAGACATCCCTCACAACGTGCTGAAATATGAATTTCTGATCGAGCAGCTTCTCGTGCCCACATTCGAGGTACCGGAATCGGAATATGTGTGTCAAATTTTTGGTCCTGGCGATCCTTGGTATCACGACATCTATACATATCTTCGCATAGGAGTCTTACCTGCTGACCTACCATCGAGCCTAAAATGAACCTTTATCAAAAAGGCATCTAGATTTGTCATCCTAGGTGATACCTTATACCGTAGAAGCATAGACGGTACTTTACTACACTGTCTAAATGTTGAGGAGGCATTAATCGCTCTAACCGAGGTTCATAATGGTATATGTGGCTCACACTTGAGTGGGATGACCATCACCAAGAAACTACTTAGGGTGGGCTATTACTGGCCCACAATGGAAAGAGAAGTGCATGATCATGCTAAAAGATGTTTACAATGTCAGCAGCATGGAGATCTCATCCATGCTCCAGCTCAAAAGCTTCACCCCATCGTTACACCATGGCCCTTCTAACAATGGGGACTCAACCTCATTGGAAAAATCACACCCATCTCATCCAATGGCCACAAGTTCATTATCACTTCAACTAAATACTTCACAAAGTGGGTGGAAGCCATACCCATGACCTATATCACTGGAAAACAGATCTCAAAATTCATCTCGAACTATCTCATCTATCGTTACGGTGTTCCACAAGCCATTATCTCAGATAATGGGACATCATTCAAGAACCAGGAGGTTCACGACTTGTGCGAGAAATTCAAAATCCAGCATCGCTTCTCCACCCTGTACTATCCCCAAGGCAATGGCCAAGCAGAAGCCACGAACAAAACCATCCTCAAAATCCTCAAGAAAATAGTCAATGACGTAGGTTGTGACTGGCACTTGCAGCTTAATCCTGCCCTCTGGGCCTATCGAACTAGCATCTGCACACCCACTAGTGCCACCCCTTTCTCCTTGGTCTACGAATTAGAGGTTGTACTCTCAATTGAGATCGAGCTCCCATCCCTCAGAATATCATTGCAAAACCTCATCACTGATGAGGACTATCGGGTATCAAGATTAAACGAGCTAGAGCTACTAGATGAGAGACACATAGATGCTTTCAATCATCTACAAGTCTACCAAAATAGACTCAAACGAAGCTACAACAAGAAAATCAGAAGCAAGACTTTCCAAATCAGAGAATTGGTCTTAAAAGAAAATTAGAAGAATGTCCCGAATCCCAACAACAAAGGAAAATTCAAACCCAATTGGTTAGGGCCTTTCATCATCACAGCAAGCTATAAATCAGGGGCATATCAGTTATCAACACCCGAAGGGGAACCTCTGCAAGAGCCAATAAATAGCTCCCATCTCAAAGAGTTTTATGCCTAATTCTTTCAAGGTATAAAAACCAAAAATCCAAAAAAAAAATTAGAAAAAGTCCTGAAAAAATGGTTACTTTGGCGAAAACCTGGCAAACAGGCGTCTTGGTAACAACAAAAAAAATCAAAAAAGCAAAAATCCAAAAAAAAAAAGAGCCTCAAAACATTTCAAAACATCAAAAACATCCAAATATTTGAAAAAAAATCATCAACCTCATCTCGCTTGCACCCGCAATAACACCATTCATAATAAACTGATTGTCATCCTCAACCTTTGGTGAAACAATTCGAAACAAGTCTGGCAGGTTTAAAAGTAGAACTCAAAAGTGTCAAGTATTAAGTCTAGGTCAGTAGGTAAACAAATTGGTCACCTCTTCATATCGATAACTCATCATCTGAATTTGTCCTATATCAATTATCCTTTATAAACGAAATGACATGCCGCCATCCACTAACATGTCCTAGGATGCATCCTTCCTACAATGGGCATTATCTTTTGGCAATAAGTTTCGGTTATCATCTTAGAAAACACATCCTTTTCCGTTAGCGGTATTGAAGAGCATTAGTTTGTTTATTTACTTGGTCTTTTCTTTCGACTTATTTTATTTTGCGCTCATTCCAAGGACATCTCGATGATATCCCAAAACAACGGATTTAGAGAAATAGGAATGGGGCAATGATCATTATCTTTTATCTGTTGTGCTTGTTGGATGCTCTTGTAATATAACCTCAACGAATACTTTCTTTGTTGAGAATGTATGGAAGAGGTCTAGGGCAACTTGTTGACTATTACAGGGATAGGTTTACCTTTCTGTGTTTTGGCCCAAGATGCCTGAAACTTCTGAAATACATCCTAGCAAGGTTTTTGTATGTCAGATGTGAACAAGAATACTCCTATCTGATTGTCGAGTCAAAGTCCATCACACTAAGTACAACACCATCCTAGTTTTCTATACCTTGATGCATCATACCACGTGTGTTATCAAACATAAGAAAATTTGGCCCTTTGAAAATCCCAATTCCTCGGCAAGTCATCATCATCATCATCATCATCTGCATTTGTGTCATCATGCGTCTTGTTGAAATGAATTCTTCTTTTCTCACTAACCACGCTAACCAGGTAATATGACAGTTGATCATCATCATCATCATCATCACCACTGATCTTGCATCCATACATCATTAGCATATTACATAATCACATCATATAGGCATCATTAGCACATGGCATTACGTATCATATAGGAAACATCACAGTCTCATCATCATATAAACATGTGCATCCATATCATCACATTTCACCCATTACATTGCATCTCATGACATTACATTGATCATTGATCATGAGCATTCATTTACATTTCATAAATCATCACATAGCATGAACATTATAATCATAAACAATATGAATATAAGCATCCAATTCATTAGGAATACATATCATATTGCATTAACACTGCATCCCATACATCATCATATCACATCCATCCATAAATCATCTCATATATAAGCATTTTTTACACATCATTGCATATAACATAAACCAAATCATTTCCATATTGCATTGGCATAAAATAAATCATCATATAGTTAACATCATTGCACATCATATCATAGGTCATAATCAAATACATAGACGTCATTCAAAATAAATGCATCCATAACATATAAAAGAAGAATCATGCATGCATAAATAAAGGAGTACACATAGCATTGCATCAAAATCAACTCATATATATATCATATCATCAGTATCACTGTCATAGTACAAAGAATAATAGTCGGATCACTATACAAGTATGTCAATTGGTACAAAAATGACCATCGAGGCTATCAAAAATGAGCCCATAAGGCACCAAAAATGTTTATCATCTAAATCACGATCGATCTCCGTGAATGCTGCCCTCACCCCTGTCATCGTGACCCTCTGGTGGTCTCTGGCTAGCTCACTCTGAGTAGTCAGGGACCCAATCTGCTCTAGGTATGTGGTCATGGTAGGTCCGACGGTAGTACTCTATCTCTTCAAATGGCCTCCCTGTAGGATCGGACCGGCACTATACCCTGTGAGGACGAGGTGGTTGTCATACTCTCAATCTGCTGCCTGCGGCCTAGCTCTGTTACTGCCTGTAGCTCTGCAGTCTGTCGCTGCTGTACAGCCTGGTCTCTCTCTGCTCTAAGCTACTCTCTCTTAGCCCATGCCTGATCCCTCTCGGCCGTCACTGCCTGTACCTGTGCCTGTAGCTACAAAATCAAGGCATCTCGCGTGTCTGCCTGCCCTGCTAGCTGTGCCTGTGGCTGTACAGGAGCCTGATCCTCACCCTCGCCTTGTGGTGGTGGGACTGGCAGATCCTACTACTGATCCTGCATGGGTACATCCTCCTGATCTGGTGAAACTAGGGGCACCCTTGGTGGATCATGTCTGATCTCGATCCTCGGGCCTCGCCCTTGTCCTCGTCCCCTGTCTCTACCTCTGACCTGTATGCCTCTGGATCCTCGCCTGGAACAATCAGCCGTAGGGGAGGTCTAAACCAATCCCTGTATGCCTATGTGGTGCCCGGATCTGCCAATCCCTAATCATAGGCCCATGGTCAGGCCACTAACCCTCGGAAGCTATCGACCGTCTCCGCTGTAGGAATACCAGGGCCCCATGATGTCTGTGTCTAGCTCTGAGCAAAGATGGCCACATAGCCATCATCTGGCTAATCTTGTGGCTCCCCAAACTAATGTAGTACACGCCCGGGCAAGTATTGCTCTATCATGGTATGCTCTCGGCCCTGCATGTACCTGTCCTGCCGGGAGTAGAAGAGCTAGTCTGCATCATCAACCCATCCAGGCTGATCGAGGTATGGTCTCCATGTGAATACGAGCATCTCATTTATGACCTGCCTCCAATAGGGGATCTCATGCTCTCTGGTGTGTGTGAAGGACACACCACCTCTGTACCGTGCCACCAGGGCATCCTCTGCCCCTATTGGAACTGGAATGATCCATGGACGTAGCACAAAAATGTGCTCCCATGCCCAAATGTGTAGAAGTGTCACCCCATCTCCTAGTGCTCTGCCATCCATGTATGCATACTCGTGGAGATCCCTGTAAAGTGAAGCTAGAAGGACGGGTCCCCACGTGAATCGAATCGGCTTGTCCTAGACGATCCTCTCCCAGCAGTATCCCCATCTAGGACTGAAATACCGACCTCGTCGGTCTGGGGTAACCAAACCAGAAATAATCGCTACAACTGCCCAGTGGAAGGGAGGTGCTATGACTCTGTACCTCTCCAACTCGATCTACCCCTCGCAATAAATGATATCCCGTATGGTGAGGACTCGGGTGCAACAATCACGTCCCTCCTCCAGGTCGTGGATCACCCGGTGGCCATGAATAGGCAAACGTAGTATCTGCCAGATGTCCTCCAGTGTGACAGTCGCCTCACCAGTGGGAAGATGAAATGACGATGTCTTACTATGCCATCACTCCGCCAAAACTGATAGCATCCCAAGGTGTGTACGCACGGGCACTACATACGTAATGTGCCATAGTCCTGCAGTCCCCAGTCGACCCTGGTCTCTGTCACTAAGATCTCGCAAAACGCTCACCAACTCCCGTGACCAGTGCTCCTGAGAGTAAAGCTCCCTAGGTCTGTCCTACATCATGCAAAGTCAGCATGTTAAAAATTTTGAAAAAATTCTTGATGTAACGCTTCAAACTCATTTCTAGCGGTGCAGTTTGTGAAGGCGTCGTAGTTTGAGTTCTCTCAAACTCCGACGCTGGACTCAGAATTTCACCAAAAAGAGTTGCCGCGGTGCAATTTAACCCTCAGCGTCGCAATTTGCTTGAAAAGGGTGTCGCCGCGGCGCACTTTTCCAAAACTGGCCCGCGAGTTCGAGCCGAGCCCGATCCCAGTGGTGGAGTTTTTAAATTCCATATTGCACCGCTGTGGCGCAAAAAGCCTAAAAGTGGTGCACTTCAAACACCAAGCCGCGCTATAATAGTGCCGCTAGAGGCGAGCTCTCCCTAAAACAAGTAATAAATGCACTAAAATGAAAAAACGAAGCGTCAGTTAGCATCACATATCGGGGCACCAAGGCTAGGTGGCTGCTGGTAGGTCTAAACTCGGTCAGAAACATGTAGAGGAAACTATCATTGCGCCATATCGTCAGGAGGTTAGAGCTCAAATCTCGAGGTTCGCTAGTGGAGGTGTGTGAAAATGAATTGAAAGTGACCCCTCAGGCCCCTTTTAAGCCTAAAAATTAGGGTTTCTTGACCCTCTGGGGTTGTCCTGCTAGGGTTTTGGACCCCCGAACCCATTTTTGTCTGTTTGAGGCTTGTTTTTCATCGATTTATTGCATTTAGACACATTTTTAGCCTCTCGGACCCCTTTTGGACCTGTCGGGCGCTTTGTCACCCTTTTTCGCGAGATCACCCAAAAAATTGAAATTTTCGTCCGATCTCTCGAGGGGGAATTATAATGGCATATTCTCTCACCATGCAACAGTGGGGCAAGCTTTTTGAATATCAAAACTTTTTTGGCTTTGATCAGGATCGTTTATTCTTTGAACCAATGCAACAAGTGCATTGCTTCAAAGAGGGGCAAAATCTAGACATCAAAAATATACTGATCAACATCAGTCATCTGATCCTGACTTACTAACATTTTTTCCTCCTAAATCATCCCTCGGCCTAACCATTTAATCGAATTCCCCTATCTGATTAAATTCATCAATATTCGTCTCTTAATTAAATAAATCATTTTGTCTAATTAAGTCACTTTCTCTTGCTAATTAAATCAATCCATTTGATCTAATTATCCCTATTTAATTAAATAATCAATTTATTTGATTAAATCTCTAAAGTCTATCCATTAAATTAAATAAATTAAAACCTTATTTAATTTAATCTAACACTATCCCCTTTAATCAAATAAATCAAAATATTTATTTAATTAGCCTTTTATCATATTCCTCTCTTATCTGATTTAAATAAACCCATAAATCTAAATCAAATAAGTCACATCATCAAATCTCCTATTAAATTAATTAAACCCTTGATTAATTTAACCTCATCTCATGTCACATCCTTTAGATAATGCAAGTTGCACATGAAAATAGATTTAATTCATTTATTAAATCCCTATTTTCCCTCACATGGCATCTTTTGGAATATTCCCCTAATTTGAATTCAAAATCCAAGTGGGAATAAGTCCTTCCAACAAGGCATTTAAGATCTCTTACATGTCCTTTGCCTTGAGCCAAGTGGCATTTATTGCATTTTTCCCTTCCCTCTTACATGTCATTTCAACAAATTTGAAATTCAAATATTTGCATTTATTGGCACAAACCCCAAATCTTGCACAAACATCATCCATTCATAGCTTGACAAGTGGCACCATATCATTGGATGAAAGTTAGTCCCACATTGCTCAAATTTGGGCTTTCATCCATCTTGAAATCCTATAAATGAAGAGCTCCTCTCCTCATTTGGATCATCCACAATTTGAGTAAAGTTACCATGCTCAAATATCTATCAAGTTTCACACCATTGAGCTCTTAGCTAGGTTCTTTTGCAGATTTGTCTTGGAGTCTTCATCATTCATCATCAAAAGTGGATCAAAGTTCATCACCAAGTCTACATCTATCAACATTGCATCATAGGAATTGGGAATGGGCCAAATTTCCATATCAAATTGGCACCAATTCCCCCATGGGAACAAGAGTTTGCTATTTAAATTAGGATTTCATCTTTGGTTTATCATTTTATTGTGTTTTTGCATATTTTCATTCCTAGTTTGAGTTGTAAATGGATTCCATGGGGAATCCTTGTTTATGCTTGCAATATCTAACTTGAGGTGTTTTATCCTTCTTGTTTTGTAGGTACAATAGATTGGGGTTCACAAGAATATTGGAATTACTACTTTGTTTTTAGTTTGAAGTTGTATCGAATAAGGAACTCAAAACTGTGAAGCATTGTAAAACATATTCTCTGAAAAAAGAGAGAATTATGAATGTGACACACCCCCATCTCTTAATCGTACTATACATAATTGTGAATACTTAATTAGTTTTACTTAGTTTCAATAAGCAGTAAGAAGGGAGCCTCCCCTTTCTGAGAGGAGAGATTTTATCTCACACAACTATGGCTGAAATCAAGTTTTATAATATATTAAAGGGATTACATAATTTTCACCCAATAGTTTTTTGGCGACTCCATTGGGGAACGACACACACAATTAAAGCCTCATGCTTTTGATTAAAGTGAATAATTTTTCCAGTATCTTATTGTGATCTTGTGTATGGTTATTTTTAATATCTCTCTTGTTTCCATCTACATTTTGGCAGTTAGAAGCTATACACGGGGTTTGAGGGCTCATGGAGTAGTGGATCCACTTTTTGAAGACTCGTTGCAACATAATACTCCACCTACTCCTCTGTGAGTAAGGTCACTGTTGCAATGCACCACAAGTTATCCTCCATGAAGGCTAAGATCTCCTCTTCCAAGTGAATCCTTTTTTTTTCACAGAGTTCTAGTGTAAGTACCTCTTGTGCAACGTATCATGGTTGCACCACCTGCAAGACCTTGGGGAAATGATTTCAGTCCCCTCAGTTTGGCCGCACCTCTGCATGTACTTCCACATGTCTCAAGAAAGCATATTCCAATGTTTCTAGGTGATAGAAAAAAATATTCTTATGAACACATTGTTGCCTTTTACATCATTTGTGGAGTCCTTGGTGTAGAACACGAAGATGTTGTTGTGTGGTTGTTCATCAAATCTCTACAAGGAGTTGTTTTTGAATGGTTTTATACTCTTCCAACTACTTTTGTTGCTAATTGGAACACTCTTCGCACCAAGTTTGAAGAAAGGTTCAAACCTGTTGAAGATGCACATGCCTTATTGGCATAGCTTACAACCATGTGGAAGGAAGCCCATGAACCCATGTGTGAGTTCATGGCTAAGTTTAATAAGATTGAGGCAGGAATCCCAAACGAGACGAGACCAAAAAATCATAATTTGAAGTTCTTCTTCATCAATACGCAACTCCCACAAGTAAGTTTTTTCTTGCATAGGGAAGATCTTTCCAATGTTGAAGCAACTCAAAAATTAGCTACCAGTATTGAAGATGACATGATCCTTGCTAGAGAAATAAGGATGAATACCAACAACAACAAGAAGATGCAAGCATCAGGATCTTCGGCTTCTAATTATAATGCTTCTAATGCTAATTATAATTTTGTTGATCCCATGGTTCAAAGGTTGGAAAATGTGAAAAATCAAGTTTCCAACAACAACACTTACAAGGATGTTCCAAGAAGGATTTTTCCTAACTATACTAGAAACATAAATTAGAATCATCCTTCAGCACCGCAAGGAAGACTCGCACTTGAAGCTCCACCTACCAGCACTGTCATGGGATACTATGAGGCTGAATAAGATGAATATACATAGCTAGATTATCCCATGGAAGAAAGTCTTGATCTCTTTCAAGATGAAGAAATGGAATGAGTTGGCGACTCCAATATTGGATATTTGCAAATGGAAAATGAATATGAGGACTTGTTGACGGATGCATATGCTATCTTTACGCAGCAACAACAAAATAAGCTTGACCAAACTCAAGCTATTGCTCAAACGAAAAAGGAGAAGTCATCGGTTACCATCACAAAAAGAGGATCTCCTTTGCCTTGGCAACTAAAAAATGCAGCAAACAAACAAGTAAGTGCTCCCCATCCCCCTCTGTCAATTACTATTGTTCCCAAAGACAATCTCCAGGTTCCTAAGACTAGTGTACCTTTTGTTAAACCTATCAGTGAAGTTACTACATCAACTTTACAAAATTATTTCTAGGCTTTTGACATCATTGATCATGCCAAGAAAACAAATATCCAAATTTCTGAAGCTCATTACCTCAAAGCAAATCCTGACCAATTTTATAGGCTTGTAAAATTCATATAGGATAAAGGAATTACTCCAAGGATTCATCTCATGATATTCTTGCTGCCCCAAAGCCCAATATGCAATAGAATAACCTTGTTTCTACCCCTCTAGTTTCCTCTAGACATATTGATCCATTCTTTATTTCATTATTGGTTACTCGCTTTAAGTTAAGAAATCGTGTCATAGATTCTGGTGCATCAGACAATGTGATGCTAGCCAAGGTAGCTACTACCTTGGGCTTGAATCTAACAAAAAAATTTAGTCATTTTTTTTCCATGGAGAAAAAAAAAGTACCTCTAATTGGAAAGATAAAAGATGTGCAATATGTGTTTGTTGCATATCCTGAAAAGAAGATCAAGATGAGGGTTCTAGTAGCTGATGTGCCAACATGTTATGGAATTCTCCTTGGACACAATTTTTGTAAAGATGTTGGAGGTGAACTAAACATGGACTTATCTAAAGCTAGGATACCTATGAAAGGCATGATACAAAAAATGAGTCATCATCATATGATTTGTCTATCTCAGATCATGAAGCTTCATCAGATGATGAAGCTACAAGTTTTAATACTATCGGTCTTGGTGACCCAAATGGTGTTTGGTTACTTGAGTTTGATGGCAGTTGCTCTTCCACCAATACTAGAGTAGGAATTCTTTTCATTTGCCCCAAAGGAAAAAATTTCCCCTTCTCTTTCAAATTATAGTTTGACAACACTAATAATATTGCCGAAGATGAAGCTTTGTTATTAGGAATGCAAGTTGCATGAAAGAAAGGTATCAAAAATCTTCATGCACAAGGTGATGTCGAGTTGATAGTTTTTCAGGTAAGGAATTTGTATTAGACAAAAAATGATAGACTTAGGCATTATCACAATCTTGTTTGGGATTTCATTGAAGAATTTGAGGCTTTTGATATATCTGTAGTTCCAAGGGAATACAATGACATAGCGTATTCCTTAGCAATTTCAACCACACTCTTGATACCACATAAAGATTTTCATGGTTCCACCTATACCATTGAGTTGGTTTTTTGCCCAAGTGTCCCTGATAATTCAGAGAACTAGTAGATTTTCAATGATGATAATCAAATTTTTTCCTTTTTGGAGGAGGAAAATTTTGATGAGTTGTACTTTGAAGGAAGTGATTCTCCACATCGAGAATCTATTTCTAATATGGATCTAGTTACACGTGAAAAGTTCTTACAACTCAAAGGGAATAAAATTCCTAAGGGTTTGGTATCTCTAGAGAAACTTTTTGATAAGCATGATCGCTATGTCAAGAAGCAACTCAGAATCCAATTCATTTAATGAGGTTGAGCAGATCAACTTAGGAACTAAAGTGGATCCTAAGATGGTAAACACTAGTAAGTTTTGCACAATCGAAGAGAGAAAGTAGTTTTCCAATTTGTTACAAGAATATAAGGATGTCTTGGCATATTCATATGAAGATTTGAAATCCTTCCAACTGAAGGAATTGCAACAGGACATTCCCCTTAAGATTGGATCATTTCCTTATAAACAAAAGAAAAGGAAGTATAACCCCAAGATTTCTGGAACGGTCCTTACAGAAGTTCAAAAAATGTGAAACACCCAAATAATATTCCCTGTCCATCATTCAACGTGGATAGTAAATATTGTTCCCATTTGTAAGAAAAATGGTGAGATCTGTAATTGTCTGGATATATGAAATCTAAACCATCTGTCACTCAAGGATAATTATCCTCTTCTAGTAATGGATCAAGTTCTTCAAAATGTGACCGGATCTGAAATGCTCTCCATGTTGGATGGTTTTTCCAATTACAATTAGATTGAAGTCAATTCAAATGATCATCACAAGACAACCTCTACAACACCATGGGGTACCTTTGCATATTGCAAAATTCCTTTTGGCTTGATCAATGCTAGCGCCACATTTCAACGAGCTATGGAATTATCTTTTCGTGATGTGCTAGGTAAGTTCATTTTGGTGTATCTTGATGATCTTACAAGTTTTTCTAAAAAAACGTCATGAACATTTTTACCATCTAAGGAAAATCTTGGAGAGATGCCAACAACATGGTATTTCCTTGAACCCCAAAAAGTCAATTTTTGGGGTTATAGAAGGTAAGCTTCTTGGTCACGTGGTGTCCAAAAAAGGTATAAAGATTGACTCAAAAAGAGTTAAAAGTATCAAATCACTCACTCTGCCATTAAGTAAGAAGGTTGTTCAGTCTTTCTTTGGAAAAGTAAATTTTCTGTGAAGATTCCCTCCAAATTTTATAGAAAAGACTTGTCATATTATTAATATGATGAAAAGTACTACCACTTTTCATTGGAGGATAGAAGGAAAATTTGCATTCGACGATATCAAAGAGGCTATTGCTCATGCACCAGTGTTAGTCTTCCCAGACTACATGAAGGAATTCATCATGTGTAGTTATGCTTCTGAGCATACACTTTTGGCAATTCTAGTGCAAGAAAATAATGAAGGTTTTGAATTCCTGATTGCATTCATGAGCTGTCCTCTAAAAAATTATGAATTGAAATATTCCCAAATGGAAAAACATGCTTTCTTCATGGTTAAAGTTGTTAAAAATTTCTGGTTCTACATTCTTAATAGCCATTTCAAAGTCCTAGTTCCAGATTCAACTGTTAAGTCCATCTTAACACAATAGGAGTTTGGGACAAAAAGAGGCAATTGGATTGCCAAGATTCAAGAATACGACATGGATATCAAGCCTACCAAGTTGATACATGGGTGTGTCAACTCATTGTTGAAAATAATCCTGATGGAGAAGTTTCAGAGACTAAGGAGTCAAATCCGAGTGAACTTCCAATGGTGTTATTCGTCAGTACTGCTAATGAGTGGTATTCCAACATTTCCCATTTTCTCACTTATGGGGAATGTCCTGATCATTTGACTCCAAAGGAGAAAAGGACCATCTAACTAAAGTAAAAAAAAATTGTCTTGTGAGGCAATGGTTTGTACAAACATGCATTGGATGGAACTTTCTTATGATGTCTTGATGAAGAACAACAAGAAAGATTGCTGAAGTCATATCATGAATTAGCATGTGGAAGACACTTCTTAACACCAGTTACCACTCACAAGATCCTGAGAGCAAAGTAATACTAGCCTACACTCTTTCAAGATGTGTACTCTTGGGTGTGTAAATGCGAACTATGCCAACAGTTCGTAGGTAAGCCAAAGTTGGCAGCTTTTCCTTTGAAATTGGTTGTTATTGAAGAGCCCTTTCAATAGTGGGGAATTGATTTCATTGGTGCAGTAAATCCACCTTCAAGTGTAGGCTACACCTATTTCCTAACTGAAACTGACTACTTCACCAAGTGGATGGATGTAATTCTGGCTAAGCATGCTACTTCTAAAGTTGTATGTAGTTTCTTAAAAAAATATATCATTTCCACGTTTGGTGTGCTGAAAAAAATTGTTGCTAATAGTGCTTCCACCTTCTCATCAAGCTAGATAACTAAGTCCTATTTTGAACATGGAATAAAATTTTCTCATTCATTTGACTATTATCCACAAGGTAATGTTTAGGCCAAATCAAGCAATAAAAACTTGGTGACTATAATCCACAAGCTTGTGGATGAGAATCAATGTTTGTGGCACAAAGATTTGTATGATGCTTTGTGGGCAGATAGAATAACTCCAAAGTGGGTGATTGGTATGTTTCCTTTACAACTCTTGTATGGGTTGAATACAAAAATTCCCATAACCTTAGAACTTCTAGCCCTCAAATTGGCCAAGGCCATTGAGGATGAGACTTTTTATAATTCAGTTGATAAGCAAATAATGTATCTCTCTGAGTTGGAAGAGAAACAAGTTCAGGTGGCTAATCGTATTACGGAACATCAGGAACAAGTCAAGAATATTTTTGACAAGAATTCCAAGTATTGTGATTTTCAAATTGGTGATCTTGTTCACTTATGGGACAAGCGAAGAGAACCAAAGGGTACGCACAAGAAGTTTGATTCACTATGGACAAGACCATTCAAAGTTCATCGGCTACATGGTGAAAGTAGTCTCCTGTTGGCATACCAGGATGGAATTCCATTTGCTCTTCCTCACAGTGGGAAACATCTGAAGCACTTTACACAGTAAGGTGACAGGTGTTCAAATGTAAATATTTTTATTTGAGTCCTTGTGTCTTTTTGTGTTAAGTCTTTTTTTTTTTTGTCGCTTGACTCTATGCCCAATGGATGGATAAAGGAACTTGATTTTGGAGTTCATCTCCCTTCAATAATTTCTAAGAATGACTGAAGGAAGCTCCCCAGCTAGAGCCAGTTGTTATCCTTGAATCCAGCTATGCCAGATTCATAGGATAACCCCCTACAAAACTTGTCTGTTTTGTAGTTTCGTGTACTTAAAGCACACCAAATGAGGAAAATTTTCAATTCACCTTGATGTATAGTCCAAAACCTCAAATGGTTTTTTTGAGTGTTTCCCCCCATTCCTCTTTCGAAGAGCTTCAAAACGAGTATCTTCGTTAATTCCCATTTTTTGGGAGTTGGCCATTTTTTGACTCATGTCAGAGCGCTGATTTTCAGCACTCCTACATGAGCCTTAAGTTGAAAAAAGTTTAACTCTAAGTGTTGGAGCACTGAAAATCAGCACTCTTACACTTTGCACTTTTAGCCTTTTTCTGCACAAGCAATGATTTTCACAATTAGTGCACTTTTTGATTCACTTAATCTACTTTATGCACAAGCGGTGAAAATCATCGCTAGTGCATCTTTTCCACCTTAATAAACACCTTCATTAATGCAAAATTCAAATTGCATTAATGGCCCTTTTAATGACTTAATAATTCATTTTTTGCTAATCTACCCTCAATCCTTTCACCAAACTTCCTAATCCTAGAGCGGATCATTCTCCAAACTTCTGGGCAAACCTACGTTTGAAGATTTCTCCAAGCTTTCAGCTAGGGCTTCACATTTTTGGCAGGTGCACTTTTATCCTTACTCTTCATTGGGTCTTTCTTTCTATTTTATTTTAAAAGCTTTGTAGATTCTTTTTCAACCTTCCCTTTA
The DNA here is from genome assembly GCA_007258455.2 of Sequoia sempervirens. Taxonomy (NCBI): domain Eukaryota; kingdom Viridiplantae; phylum Streptophyta; class Pinopsida; order Cupressales; family Cupressaceae; genus Sequoia; species Sequoia sempervirens. The sequence goes on from VDFB02229563.1 coordinate 79,109, forward strand.
TGTTTTTCTGTGTTTAGGGTTTCAATCTTTTTGTCTTGAAATCTCCATTTCTCCTTTCCAAGTGTGCCCTTCCTTTCTTTATGTTTTGGTTTTGAATGATTCTTTGGGTGTGTTTATTCCATACACATTCTACTTAGTCTTGCACATCTCTTTTTAATGATTTTCCAAAAAAAATTCCCCTTACTATCAAAGTGGTTTAGATTTATTTTAGTTTTTACAAATGATGGTTTAGCGGTGAAATTGTCTGCGAATTCAATGTGGATTTTCCCTAAATCCAAAGATGTAGGAGTGGTGAAAATCACCACTCCTACATGGTGTGTCCTATCTCAAATTCCTAAGTGGTAAAATTCACCGCTCCCACACTTGACACCAAAATGAAGAATCAACAACATGTTGAAGTGTTGAAATTCAACGCCTTAACATAAACCAACTTCTTCTCCAAATGCACTTGCACTATTTTTCAACGCGTCAACACTTTTGACTTCTCGACATGCTAAACATGTAGGAGCACTATTTTTTAGTGCCCCTACATGAAAATTGATCTCCCAAGTGTAAGAGTGTTGACTTTCAACGCTCCTACACAAAAAGCAATTTTTTTTCTTCTAACACTCTGAAATCACTCCGCTTGTGCTCTGAACCTTGTTTCTTTTCCAATGCTCCATTTTCCATGCAAAATAGATCATTTGTAGTTGCTCTAAATTCCTTTCTTGCTTCATGCTTTAAAACACTACATTTTCTCCTAACATATGTTAATTCATTATTCTTTTAGTTCCTATCAAGTTCCCATCAGGTGATCCTTGAAGGTGATATTCCTTGGTCTTGGTATTTCTAGACAACAACAAAGAAGCCTTTGTTGTCTTCTAAGAAAGAAGGAAAAATGAAGTACAAATATCAAGATATTTTTCTACCTACCGTGGTGATCTCAAAGGTGGATGAAATCAAAGAAACTAAAATTGGTCATCAAGATCTTGAAGATTTTTTTAAAAGAATTGAGAAAAACCCCTTAGAAGATAGCCTAATATCTACTGTCCATAGCAACTTGCACCTGGTATCTACATTCCCAACTTCTGCTCATAATACGAAGTTTGTTCTCCAAGTTGCATCTCACTACATCAAAGAGAGAAAAAGTGTACTAGATTCCTCAGGACAAGTAATGATGAGATTAGATCCTAATTTTTTTGATATTTTTTTCTAGGTTCCACACATGGAACAATATACAAAAAGTTCAATTCTATAGGCACAGGAGGTTTATGATCAGGATCCAACTAAGGCCAAAACATTGAGTAACACCTAATGGCTGAAAACACCTAGGCCCACTATCTCAAGATGGCCAAAGGGGCTTCCTCGAAGTGATTTTAAAGAGGATGTCAGGGATATGATTACTCTCCTAAGTAGGGTGAAGGGATTGCCTGAGTCATCCCATTTTCAGGAATGGATGTATGAAAACATCCACATAAATTCAAAAGAAAGAAAGCACATATTGATTGGGAGACTCAGATCGGTGATGAAATTCATGAGCAGTTGATAAATATGCCAACCACTCTGAAATTATACATGACTTCCTATTTGGTGTATGGTGCTTCTATAATGAGGCAATTTATAGGGCTATCTACAATGGTAAACAAACATTCTGTACCTTTGTATGAGTACTATTATCAGTTGAAACTAAAAGAAAGTCTTCATCATTTCAAGAGAGTGACAGATGCCTTCTTTGCACCCCTATTGTTCACTTTTGATCTAACTCTTGAAAAGAAAAGAGTATCGGATGAGGCCTAAAAATTTGCGAGTAAGGTTGGTTGTATCTTTTTGTAGTTTCCAACTTTCACCTACATGAGAGTCAGTTGCTATATTGGGTGTTCGTATATGTTGCCTAGATATCCCTCGGATAAGTGGATACTAAAGGAGCTATGTAGACAATTGATTTTAGTTCATAAAGAATTCCAAAGAATACAAAACCCAGGTTTCAAGTTTCCATTCACAATTGGGAGGTATATCATTCATAGTGTACAAAAAGAAAAGTCAGTCTCTGCAGAAATGCAAATAATGACTATTAGAACATATAAATATAGATTTGACTTTTACTAGTGAGATGTGAAGAGGAAGTTGAAGAAGTATCACCGACATGTCTACTATTTTGAAGACATATGGTTGGACTATAGAAATGAAGACGACATCCGTAAAATGGATTTTTGTAGGCTAATAGTAGTGCAAATAAGAGATCTTGGTGTACCTAATCTACTAGAGGATTTCATAGATCCTGGTGACATCCTAAATTTTTCTTATGAAGAAGATGAGATTGCTAGGAGGTCCTTACCTCTAGTACAATGGTCTAAAAAGGAAAGTGACTCTATCAGAGAAAGTCTTGCCCCCATCTTGCACAACACAGAAGAATGGTTGCATAAACATGGTTTCCAAATGAAAGCTTTCAAGATCAAATCAAAAGGAGAAGCACCAGGAGCAGAAACTAGCTAATGATTGGAACTCTACTCAAAAAAAAAGAAAGTGGCTACTCCCTCCTCTTCCCAAATAGGTCCTAGAATCAAGTTTACCATAGGTAATAAAGTTACACAAACTATTGAAGAACATGATGAAACATAATCTAAACCTACACATGCAGAAGGAAAAGGGATTGATTCTAAGGAACAAACATCTAAAGAAGAAGAAAGAAAAAAAAGTGAAGAGTTTGTAGAAGAAGAAGAGTTCGTAGAAGAGGAAGAGTCCAAAAAGATGAAGGAGAAAAAGAAGGTAATGAGGAGGAACTTTGGCATGACAATGAACAACCTCAATCTCCTCATGAGAATATTGTTGAAGATCTTCCCCGAATGTCATTGCCTGTTACTTCAAATATCCCTCATACACCTCCCAATCCTAACACTCCTCCACCTCCTCTTCCTACTTCACCTCCTCCCACATCTACCACACATGTAGTGAATGTTTCTATTCTTCCTATTGTATCAATCATCCTTGCCACTCCTCCTACAATTTCAAACTCACAAAATACTGATGTCTTGTCAGGCTCTCCCTCATCCATCCCAAGTTTTACATCTCCATTTTTTAATATTTCTATTGAAGCTGAATTCGATAGATTCATGAATGAGTCTTTGCGGAGTCAACTTGGTTTGCAATCCAATAGAGCAATCATGATATATACTACCCCAATTGTTACAATACCAATCATTTCTACAAAAATGGTTGTGACACAAGAGTTGACGGTGAGTCAAGAAGCATATACTTCCTCCCTTCCTCCTTGGTTGATCTAGTATCAAAGTGAAAGAAACAAATGATCTCCCTAGATGAGCTTGATCTTGAAGAGATAACTCCTCCATAATCCAAGGAGAAGAAAAAGGAAAATGTTCATTCAAGGCTTCATGTTGACAAATTGGTCACAAGTTTGTAGAGATTGGTCTACCCCCACAAGAATAAGGTGATGTAAACATGTAGGACTACACTTTCATGAGAGTCCAGCTCAACAAAGTGACAAATGAAAGTACAAAGGAAGATGCACAAGTGGTCCTAGATGCATTATCAAGAAGGCTTGACAAGATGGAATAGGCCAGGAATATGTGCAAGGAGAAAGTTGAGCATTATGTAGCTATTTTGAGGAACCTTGTAGGCTCTTCAGGGAATGTACAACCTATGGCTATGGTAAGCATTTAGGAACTAGCAATACAACATGCAGAGAAGTTTTCCTCCAAGGGAAAGGTGTTGTATGATTTCATTGATGAAATGATAGAACATGGTTCACAAGTCATAGATGCTACGAATGAGAAGACCACTTAGATAGAGAAGCTAAAATTAGAACTTAATAAAGAAGAAAACATAGTTTCCCAAGAGAAAAAAGAAATGGAAATATATCTCTCATTTTTGTCATGAATGAAAGATACAAAGCTGAGTAAGTTGGTGGAAGTTGGGGTAATTCGCGACAAAGAGAAGTGTGTGGAGGTAAGAGAATCTCTCAAGCATCGCATTCAAGTGATCAAATCTCTTATTGAAGATATCCACCAAGTACAAGAAGATGTCAAAGGACATCGTGTTATCTTAGTAAATGGAATTGAGGAGTTACCAGGTAAGCTCCTTGATGAAAATCATACTTTCCTCCTGGTTAGTGAACTTTCTCAGATCTACAAGGAAGCCATCATGAAGCAAGTGGAGGATGCCAACTTTTCAAAAGCTTCTATACACCATATGTGATATATGGATTTCTCTTGATAATCTCAAGACACATTTTGATAGATGTAAGAAGATTCACTCGTCTACAAGAAGATAAATCACCAAAGTTCACACCATTGTGGATTATATAGTTGGTCCAAATGAGGAATTTGTACTAGAGACAAAGAAGAGATATGAAGACTTTCACGCCCAATGCAAGGAACCCTAAAGACTTCTTTTCATCTCCAGTGTCAGATAGTTTTATGCTTTCATTTATGAAATTTTTAAATAGTTCTCGACATCTTACATGTCATTTTCCAAGATGTAATTACATGTAAAAGTAAAGATGTTTTCCTAAAAAGATGGACAACATTTTTGAATAAGTCGACTTGTTAGGTGAGATTTTCCTAAATTTTCTCACCTAACTTTCCCAGATTCACTCATCTAATTTTCCCATATTTTCTCCCCTCTTTTATAAATATGAGGGGATTCTTTTGTAATCTTTATCTTTTATTTTTTACAACGAAGTGTTGTGCATTTTGAGAAGAAAATGCATGCAACTTTGTGTTCATCTATGCGAATCTATTTTGATCAATAAATAAGTGAGTTGCATACCAAAATTTGTGTTGGAATCAATTATCTTTTGGATTTTATTGAGATTGGCAGTGATTAGTGATTGAGATCTAAAGTGCTTTGAGTAAATCCATATAAACTTTGTGTTACACTCTTTTATTCAAATTTATGATATTGATTGAATGTTGTTGGTGAATTCTCTACAAGACTTTGTGCTTGTATTTATTCATGCTATTCATCGATCTATCGTGAAGTATCTAGAAGATTTTGTGCTTCTAATACAATGTTGGTTACATATCTTAAAGGATTCATTGGTGAAAGCTACGAAACAACTTTGTGCCTTCGTGAGTTTTCTAGCTTTATGATTTATCGTATATTATGCTGGTATTCTTGGTCTTTGCTTTGAAAAGATAAGAATATTGGAATTACTACTTTGTTTTTAGTTTGAAGTTGTATCAAATCAAGAACTAAAAACTGTGAAGCATTGTAAAACATATTCTCTAAAAAAGAGAGAATTATGAATGTGACACACCCCCATCTCTTAATCATAGTTTACATAATTGTGAATAATTAATTAGTTTTACTTAGTTTCAATAAGCAGTAGGAAGGGTGCCTCTCCTTTTTGAGAGGAAAGATTATATCTCACACAGCTGTGGCTGAAATCAAGTTTTGTAATATGTTAATGGGATTACATAATTTTCACCCAACAAGTTCACAAGCCATACCAATTGGCATGGTAGTTATGGATAACTCATATGGGGTGGTCTTCTGATGTCAAAATTTGTACTTGTGTATAGCAAGTAGATGCTTCTCTGGATGTACCAAAAATGTTATAGCAAGTGGGTTACTTTTAGTAGGAGGGTTTCTACCAACAATGGAGGCCCTTGAATTGGTCATGGAATGTATAAATCATTACAACCCAAACAAAATAATTATTTAGGAGGGAAGAACTTACTCAGATCTCTCCGAGAAAGGAATTACATACACATTTGTGCTTCCTATGTTCACTCAGATGCACAATATTGATATGAGGGCAAAGGCCAAAACTTATCAAAGTGTCAAGGAGAAGAAAAAATAAATTATGAATACACAATGGTGTCAAGAGCAGATTACAAAAAAAAAAAACTAATTCTAAGGTCTATGTTCAACCTAGATGTTCAAGATGTTATAACTATGCTGAGCAGGATAGCTGGGTTGCGAGATACCATCAAATTTGAACCCTGGATGTTTGTTGTAATATCCAGATTGATGGGTAGTCTCATGCGCAAATGCATTGGGAAAAGGTTATTAGTGACATATTTCATGAACAAATAATGACATTTCCCAAAACTAGATGTTTTTATATGTCTTTATATGTGATTTATTCTTATGCCATAAGGGAATGTAAATAAGGGTTGAAAAGGATTGGTACTTTGGGCAGAGAAGTAAGAAATACTTTAATATATGCTCATTTACCCCAAATCACTATCCATAGATACAAAGGGCATTACATAAGAGTTAATTATTTTTTTTCCATGAAGTTGGTCAGAACGATGGAAGGTGAAAAAGCCAAAAGATTTTCTTTGGAAGCACAAAGTGTTATTATACTGATGGGAGGTTGGTACATTCAATTCCCCACTTTCTCATACATTAGAGTGAAAGGGTTTCATGAACATCCTTTCATGCTTCCCAGGTATCCTACATACAAAATTATGTTATTAGAATTGGTGAGGCAGTTAAAGCCATCTCAAGCTCTTTATAGCAATGCTCATAAGAAGGATTCTTTCATATTTCCTATTATGATAGGGAATTATAAATGCAATGCAATCAGGAAAACTCACTTGTGTGAAGAATAACTGAAAACATATAATTTTGAATATTTCCCAGTTTAGAGGATGTATTATGAACATGAAGGAAATATTGCTAAGAACATAGCTGGTTATCGTGCTCATGTCCAACACCTAGAGGATTATTGGCTAAATTGTGAATATGAGCACATAGTAAGGAAAATAAAATATGAAAAATTGTCATTAGAATCTGCTCAAATTCTTATGCTTCATGATATTCCAGATCAATTGTAAAAGGATGATGGTGAAGTGTTGAGTAAATCTTACAATGAAGACAGGGTGTATTATGAACCTATCCCAAACACATACTACAAGGGAGAAGAATTGGCATCAATTGAAGAATTTTCTGCACCACTTTTATTACATACTCAACATTGGATAAATGATTTTTGTAAAATTTTAAGAGAAAAAGGAATTGAACCCATGTAATTGCAAGATAAAAGAAGGAAACAAAGAAATGAAACTTGATTTGAGAGTGTGGAACCTACTAAGAAGAAGAGGAAAACTAGCAAGACAACTATTGGTATAATAATTGAAGAGAAAACCCCTAAGGCTTCAAGTCAAGGAGTTTCACTAAAGCTAGCTAATAGACAAAAGGATGTTGAGTCAAGAAAAGTTAAATCAAAAGTAAAACCTAAAGGTGCATCTTCCTCCACAAAAAAATCAAGGACTAAACCAACTATTGATGAAGAAGCAGGGGAAAAAAAAAAAATTGGTATGTACAAACAAGGTCTACATCTCAAAGAGTTGCAACATTGTTTACTTCTCCCCCTTCCATTAATGTGGCTAATGTGAAACATGCACTAGGAGGAAATCTTGTGATTTTCGATGAAATTTCTGAGGCAAATGAAGCCAGGATTACGGAAAAAAGGGATAAATGGGGTGCCATGTAGGAAAAGGTAAAAGAAAAGAATTCTAAGGATAAACCCATGGTACAACCAATGGTAGAAGAAATCCTAGACACAAGGTCCACTCCTATAAATGTTGAAGAAGAAGAATTCATACAAGGAAAACTTGCTTCAGAAGTAGATAACCCAAATTTTCTTGAGATGGAAACAAGGGAGACTGCAGGGTAGGATCCTATTGATGAAACAATTATTGAAGATACCTTCAGTTCCCAGCCTTCATTTGGGAATGATCCAAATGATAATAAGCAGCCACATGTCTTTGAAAAAATAATGGATTGGGTTGAAGATGAGAATGAATAAACTACATAGGTTTCAGGTGATAAAGTTGGAAATGAAGAAATTCTGATGTGACAGGATACAAGGAAAGTGACGTCCAAGGAGCTAATTTTAAACACCTGGCTAGATAGGAAAATATAAGTCTCTAAATAAAGGAGATAGTGTCAAACCCTAGTAATCTAGAATCTATGCTAGGAATTGTTGAAGAGATTCCTATTTCAGAGGATGCAACAAATAAAGTTGAAGTAAGATAAGAAGTTCTTGAATCAACTAAAAACCAGGAAGAAAGGAATATTACATAGATAGAGCATGACAAGGATGCACCTGATTGGTTGATCAGGGAATTGGCTTCTCCAATGGAAGTAGAAATAGCGCCTCTGGATCTTAACACTTTTATACAAGTAGATACTCCTAATCCCAGGCACAGAGCTAAAGCGAAACATGTCATACAAAAGAATGAAGATGGAGGTAGAAAAATCCATATAGCTACTCCAATATCTTATAAAAATATACATGAGATAATGTACAAGGAGTATAAGGTAACATGTATCAATCTTGGACACTCATCTTAGATGCAAGAGTTAGAAGAAATAAAGATGAATTTAGATGCAATGGTCGCCAAGGTACAAAAGAATAAAAAGAAGAAAAGAGAGTTAAAAGAATGGGTTGCTAGTCTAGAAAATTTTATAAAGTCATTAACCCTATTTGGTCAAGCACAAAAAAAATTGCCCCAAAATCCAGTACTAATGTCACAAGAACAGGTAGATACAATTGTATCAGTTCACCACAAAATGAATGTATTTGAAGAATGCATTGAGTATTGGGCAAGGCAAGGAGAAGAATCTATTATAGATGCAATAGGGAATTATAAGGAAGCATAATTTTGGTTTGAGAAATCTAGAATATTTGAAGGTGAATGCAGGTTTCACCATGAACAGGTTGATGCCAAAAGGCGAAATGTTAAAACTCTCATGCAAATGGATTTCTAAGAATTGATAGGAAAAAATATAATTTCAGAACAAGAACTTCCATTGCCTCAAAAATGGAAGAAACAGTTGAAATGGGAAGGTGACACATTGACACAATGTATTGAAGGATTTGAAAAGGTCACCGAGAAATGTAGTAAGTTGCTTGATAAAGATCAAGATTTCATTGAAATGCTAGCACGTCAAGATTGTGATCCCCAAGCACTAGGAGAGAAGGGTAAAGAAGAAAAATCCTCCAAGGAATGGATTGAAAGGATAAATAAAGAACTTGTTTAGTTGTTAACCTGGGAGGTCATTGATGAAATCATATAGAGCAAGAACACTATAGCCAGATATGAAACAAAGAAAGTACAAAGGAATGCTAGTATACTCCAGATATCAGAAGAATCCACTAGGCTCAAGTTTAGTTGGAAGGCAATAAAAGGGATTTAAAAAGAGTGTATACACCAAATATTGAATGCTTTCTGAGAATATCAGTTGGAAAAAAGTGAAGAAAAGATCCCAGAACCCGAGTCCTAAATGATAAAAGGAAGTACTGGATATCGGATACTCAAAGTGTCACAAAAGTATTTTGTTATTATTGATTTTTGTATGTTGTTCCCAGTCCCATTGGATATTTCCTATTTGGTATTCTAAAGGATTCCAACAGCCTTGGTTTATGTAGAGTATTGTGTACCGGAGTTTGAAAGTGAAAAGTGTTGTTCCTGAGGAAGTCAAAGCTTTGACTTCATTTAGAAGATTCTAATGGTAGTTGGCATATGCCACATGATACATTTTGATTTGCTATTTTTGATTCTTTTGATAAACTTTAAGTTTGAAATTTTTAGGCCTCATTCCTATAAAAGGTCATTTACTATATTTTTATTTTAAGTTCAAAATTTGTGAATGTTGGAAGAGCCAAAAATTCTTTAAGTTTTGTTCTTTTTTCTTTTTTTCTGAATCATTCCGGACTAAAAATTTGTATTCACATATAATTTACTGAATATCGAAGCCAATTTGATATCTACCTATCTCATGTTATTTTGTAGTTGGTTTTGTTAGTTCAGCCGAACAAGACTACGTGTTGTGCCATTTAAGGGTGCATACAAAACCTACTCGGTGTCCAAACTAAATCCCCTCACTTTAAAAGCTCACACCGTTTTATATGTAGATGTGAAGCAATCTAGTGAAGTATAAATCAGTTTGCTTTGATTTGATTAACTCTTGAGGCATGTGTGGAGAATAACCAGGAGAAATTCTAATTTTTAGTATTTTTATGCTTTATTTTAGATTAGATGTTTAAATTCTTAAAAATGTTACAAAAAATAGATGAATGAATGGAAATTTATTGAAAATATTTCGTTTCCATAAAATTGCTAAATGCTTAAAGCTAAATCTACTTAAGTGATAGCAAAATTGTTTGAAATTCATGAAATATTGTTGCAAATCTTTTGATTTGATGAAATAATAAATATTATGATGAAATTGTTCTAAAATAAGTATATATATTCTGATTAAAGATCTTTGAACACAAAGTAAAGGTTGATTTTGTGAAATTAACAATTATCTTCAAAATCTAACCATTCTTTCTGATCCAGAGCGTAAGTCACTTTGTAAAAATAGCTTCACAATGAACCTTGAGTAAAACTTGCACAGTCAAGATCTGACTAACGAATCCTTTGGATTATTAAATTCTATCTTAGAGTTTGAATTTTTTTCAAGAGAGGTAAATTTCTTTTTGAATTTTATGTGTTATGTGCGACTAACATCCACACCAACATGAACTGGTGCTAGAAGGAGGGGCTCATTGTTGTTCTTTTGGTTTTTTAGGTTTTAAACTAGATTTTCATAGTCACTAGATCTCGATCTAGTGATCCTCGTGTGACTTTAGGCAAGCTTAGTGGTCGAACGCCATCTAGAACTCAAAAGTCTAAAAGTGTAAGTGTAAATTCTAAAAATCTAATAGTGGTAGCACCACCACCACCCCCCATAGTGATGGCTTTCTTTAATGTAGAGTCACCAATTCCATTTGCTGTGTACAATGATCTATCAAAAAATATTGATAAGTTGTGTCCTAAGTATTATCTTCACAAAGATATAGAGGAGCATATTAGTATCTTTAAAGATATGTGTTTTAGAGAAAGATTTCAACATGAAGATGTCGTATGTAGGTTGTTCCCATACACCTTAAGCGATGAAGTTTACCAGTGGTATATCAACCTACCTCGCAATTCTATCAGATCATGGTAAGATATGAAAAGTCATTTTTTGGCCAGATTTAGAACACTGATTGACCCTACCTTGTTGTATCATCAATTTTCTCAAATCATGAGGTTTGAAGGAGAACCTATAACTACTTTTAATGGCAGGTTCCAAAAGGCTTATTCTAGGCTGTAGGCACCTTACGTAGTGGATAATTTGTCTACTATTGCAGTTTATTATACAACAGTAGATCCTTTAACTGTTATGTTTGTAAAGCAAAGGGAAAATCCTCTTACTACTTTACCTAAAGCCTATGCCAAAGCTGCAAGTGTAAATTTAGAAATGAAACACCTTGAAAATGGATCATCTGCAAATGGAAAAAATGGATTGAATAATGATCCTATCCTGAGTGTAAATGGATTCCCTTTAAATCATCCCATGACTCCTAATTTTTATCCTTTAATGGTCTAGAATGGTACATTTCCTCATAATACATTTTTTCAACCAGGAAATAGGTAAGCTTTAGTCCCTCACCCTGGTCCAGCTATCACAAAGCTACATCCAAATGGAAATTCTTTCTTTTCACAAACTTAGGAAAATCAAAATGTTAAAATTTTTAGATGATAAAGAATACATTAAAGAGATTACAACTCAACTCAAAAGGTTAACCATAGAGGTTACACAATTAAGAAATCAAAACTTTTATGCTCAAAATAACAACCAAAATTTGCAAAATCGAGCATATAATGCTACTAGACCACCTAGACCTTGGAACACATGACAAAACAATGGAGGAGTATCAACACCTTTAGATAACATTAATCCTTCTGATGAAACATCCATGTCGAAGGTAAATTTACCTGATCTTGCAATGAATAATTAGTGTAGAATTCATAATACAAACACTCATGCTGAAGTAGATTGTTCACAATTTAAAATTGCTTCAGATATTTTCCTAGTTGCTACACATCATAATGAATAGTGTGAATCTCATCCTCCCAAAGGAAATGAGTTGGTTCCAATAGGATATGATTCAGCTCTAGTTATTGAAAGTTATGAACGTGTTAAACCAACTATTGTTGTCACAAGTTACACTCGTGAATATGAAGGAGACAATTCAACTATGAATTTAGAATTGTATATGTTTCCTTATCACGATGAAAATGAACCTCAGGATGAAGTTGATGAAATTCATGCTTTTCAATAGTATCAAAAAGGACATAATTATAACTTGAGGAGTAACACCAATGGTGGAAGTAAATTCAATGGGCCATTAACTACATCAATTCCACCTAACAATTTTAATACTCCACCTGATGATAAATCAAGCAATAATCCAAGGTTACCTAAGGTAAACTCTCATTATAATTCATTGAATGTTTCACGAGTGAAAAAGTAGATTCCGTTGACCAAAATAATTTGACTAACTACTTAGTAGAAGAAATAAAAAAGGTAAAAAATCAGCCTTTCTTTATCATAATTTCTGAAAACACCTGTGATTAGGAAAGCTTTCTTAAATACTCTAGAAGATCTTCCAAAAGAAGGAAAATTTAAGGAATCTCGGGTGAAAGATAATCATACTAAGGAAAAGATAAGAATATCATTCCATATAGTGGGTGCGCAAGTAGCCTTTTACAAAGGAAAATTAGAATCCCCGCCATTTTTACTAATGCTAAGAATATTTGGTAAAAATCTTCATAATTGTTTAGTAGACTCTGAAGCGTCTACTAATGTGATGCCTTTGTCCATATGTCAAACACTAGGATTAACTCTAGTAAGTTCTTTAAAGAAAGTTATTTAACTCGATAAAATTGAAGTAAATGTAGTTGGAAAGTTAGCTAATATTCACATGCAACTAGTGTCTAATCCTATAATTCAATATTACATAGATATTCAAGTTGTCAAGATACCTGATACTTATAGTATGTTATTGAGTAGGGATTGGTCTAAAACTTTGAATGGATATATGGTCACTAATTTCTCACATATGTGGCTACCATGGAAAGGAGTTCCTAATAACATCAAAATCGAAAGAGAACCACATATGAAATACATGATCACTAATTATGATAAAAAAATGAAGTTCTATATATTGATGTAGAACCATGAGTTTCTAAAATACGAAGTTTGGGAGTTAAAATAGAGGAAGTATTTACATGTAATGCTAAAAAACCTAATCAACTAACTCCTAAAACATATGTTTTAATTGAATCAAATTGTGATTCTTCTGAAGAAGAAAATAGTCCTTATGATAAATTTTGGAAGAATATTGTTACAGAAGCTCAAAAGAGCGATAAAATTGAAATTTCACTGATTTTCTTTTTGTTGCAGGATTGGTGCAAGTTACATAATGCTACACATTTAGAAGACAGTTGCATAATGTGCTTGGAAATAATTCACATAATCAAAAACCAATACTTTCTAGAACATGACAAGATCAAGAGGTATGAACCATAAATACATAAAGACAAAATTCAAGTTACACAGACCAAAAAGGATAATTCGATGATACTCAAGAATGGTAAGTTACAAGCTATAGATGATCAAGCCTGGATTCTTAAATTTGATGGATCCAAATTGAAACAAGGAATTGGAATTGGAGTTGAACTCATCAGCTCGCAAGGTAAATCTTTTCTTGTTGCTTATTGATTGCAATTTCAATGTACTAATAACATGGAAAAATATGAAGCCCTTATACATGGCTTGATCCTCCCAGTCAAGAAGAAATTAAAAATTCTCAAAGTGTTTGGTGATTCTAAATTAGTAGTTAAGCAAGTTTAAAAGTATTATGTTTGTCACTACAATCGATTGTCCAATTACTGACATAGAGTGTGGGATCTGATAGAAGATTTTTGTGCATTCAATATTACTCACATTCCAAGAAGAATTAGTCAGAGAGCTGATGCCTTGGCTACTACTGCTAGCACTTTAGAACCTTTAGATGCCTCATATTTGAGGAGATTCATAGCTGAGCTGGTACAGTTACATTTGATTCCTGATAATGTTACAAATTTGTAGGTGTTTGAAGATGATCAACATATACTGGAATTCATCACTAACTCTGGTATCTTCGAAGCACAAATAATTGAAGAGATAGATCATCCCAATAAAGAGATTCAAGATGAAGAATTAGCTCAAGTTAAAGATAATAATATTCTAAAAGGGATGATTGAGTTAGAATGACTATTTGACATTAATAAGATAATTAGACATAAATATTTGCCTCAAAGTGATGGGGGACAATCTGAGTTATACAATTTGCATACTAAAGAAGATCTTAATAATGTGCTCATAGGAAAGGTTTGTAATAAAGAAGAGAAGAGAAATATCGCTCAGGAACTTAAAGATTACTGGAAGGTTATAGCATGGACATATGAAGATCTAAAAACCTATGATACTATTAGTGTAATTAATATTTAATTACACTTGCATAATTTTACTTAGGGAATATTTAATTCCTAGGTTTATTATTCTAATCCTTATCTTGTTGAGCTATCTTGTTGCTCAAGATAAGATTAGGGTTATGCATATTTTCTTTTATAAATAAAATCATATCTTGTAATTATTGAATTCCTGAATAATAATATTTTGCACATCTTTTGCAAAGCTTTGCTTTTTATGCTTTTCTCTTATGTGGAAGGCTTTTCCAGTTTGCATTTTAGATCTTGGTTTCTAACATGGTATCAGAGCCTTGATTTGCAACCCCTTCTCATATTTCTGGAGAAAATTAGTGCAGAGTTTGTTTGAGATTCCTTGAGGGTTTCATACCTTGAGATTGTCTCTCTATTTGGGTGCTCTTGCATGGTTACTTTCAGTGCACATTGGAGGAAATATGAGCTCATATTCTAGTTCAGGGTTGTCAAAAAAGTCAAGATCGACTTTTGTTTCGCCCGAATCTGACATTTTATGCCAGAGCTATGAGGGTTTGAAGATTTGTCATATCTGGGAGTTGCAAAGCTTCTAGTACATTTTCAAGTAGATCAGACCTCACCATTAGATCTAGAGCATCCAAGAGATGAAAAATGACATATAACTCACCTATATTCAGCGTCAGCTATTCATGAGGCAAAACTTTTTTACCCAGCAGGTCGTACAACCCACTAGGTACAAGGTACGATTGTAAAATAAAAAATATATATTTTATATGTTCTGCAAAATATTTTTCATGGGCTTTTAAATTTATGTGGGGTGTATTAAATTTCTGGTGGAATAAATATTATTGCGGTTTGATTTTTTTTTTTTTTAAAAAAATCTGCGGACTATTGTGTTTTGGTACCATCGTACCATAGTCTACATCATTGTAGACCTTGTCAGCCCGCACATCCTCCTTTCTCCAGTGTTGTCCCAGCCCATCGATTTTCTGCCATTTCCGGCACCTTCCATCGGTGTCTATTTTCCTGTTGAAGTAAGATGTTTAGATTTCATTCTCGAGGGCATATCTTTTAACTCAGTGATCCTTTTTTCATCATTCTTGCAGTGTTGGAAAGTTGGTTCAGTCCTCTTCACAGATCTAAGGTCAATTTTTCTTTTCTATTTATTCACATTAGTATTCTCTCCTTTTACAATCATTGGGTTATTATAATAAATGAATTGAGATAAAGTTCCATCAGGGGGTTTCTTGCATAATAATCTGATTAGAGTGTGCATGCACTTTGATCTCATCTTGATTTGTTGACAACTCGCATGAGTATATTTGGTTTCTTAGTTTCTTTTGGCAACATCTTGTCTTTCTTGACACATATTAGATTCACATTGGTTCACACTTTAGATTGGGATTTTATGGTTATTGATCTATTAGTTAAGATATTTCTTAGTTTGAGGGCCATGTTTTTATAGTTAATGTTCCAGAGTCTATATGGTACTCCTTCCCATGGAAGATTTTTAGTTTCAATTTGGTATCGACATTGAGATACATGGTTTCCAGATTCTATCATCATATCATCTATTGTTGCTTCACAAATTCCAGGGTTGTTCCAGTTTGTGAGTTTTCCAGTGTTCTGTGGCATCGGGTCTACTGTCACATTATTATAATTTCATTTTTGGTTTCATTTGTCTAGACAGAAGTATCTTTCCTTACTTGTTAGATTGTGGTTCCAGTGTTACTCCATAGTATTCTTCTAGTGCTTCTTTGCAGCAGTCATCTCATTGTAGGGGGGTTTTGTCCCACTGGATTTTCCTTTTCTGCCTCATTATTGCATTTGTACATGGGTACCTGATCAGGCCTTGTTGTCAAGACCCATTTATGCTTTCTTGCATTCATCTTAGTTTTAGGTGCATGTGATTTTAGTCTCCCTAAGTTGTACTTATGGGGGGTGTTAGTGTAATTAATATTTAATTACACTTGCATAACTTTACTTAGGCAATATTTAATTCCTAGGATTATTATTCTCATCCTTATCTTGTTGAGATATCTTGTTGCTCAAGATAAGATTAGGGTTATGCATCTTTGCTTTTATAAAGAAAATCATATCTTGTAATTATTGAATTCCTAAATAATAATATTTTGCACATATTTTTCAAAGCTTTTCTTTTTCTATTTTTCTCTTTTGTGGAAGGCTTTTCCGATTTGCATTTCAGATCTTGGTTTCTAATAGATACTTCCATCATCACACATATAATACCGTTAAAGCTTGATGGAAAGCATTTCTGACAGAAACAACGACTAGTAAATGCACTCTTAGAACCACTAATTCAAAAGGAAGTCCAAAATCTTTTATCAACTAAAATAATTTTCCCTATCAAACACTCTACTTGGGTGACAAATCTAGTGCCCTTAAGGAATAAGAATGGAGATATACGGTTGTGTAGATTTCTAAAATCTTAACAAGGTGTCTAAGAAAGATAATTATCCACTACCCTCACTAGAAGAAGTGCTACAAATAGTCAATGGCTCACAAATGATGTAATTTTTTGATGGATTCTCTGGATATAATCAAGTAATGGTGGTGAGGGAAGATCAGATGAAAACAACATTCACCATGAAGTGGGGAAATTTTTCTTATAGAAGGATGCCATTTGGATTGATAGATGTTGGAGCTACATTTCAGAGGGCCTTGGATTATGCTTTTCGTGATTTGATAGGAAAATATATTATTATTTACATGGGCGAAATCACATTATTTTTGAAGAACAGAAGAGATCATGTTTGAGATCTCAGAGAAATATTACAGAAGTGTGAAACTTACGAAGTTTCATTAAATACTAAAAAATATATTTTCAGGGTAACTGAAGGTAAACTGTTGGGACATATTAATTATAAAGAGGTGTTTCAATAGACCCAAACAGAGTGAGTGCACTTCTCAAGCTACAACCCCTGGGAAGTAAGAAAAAATTGAAATCATATTTCTGTAAGATTAATTTTGTCCGAAAATTTATCATTGGATTTGCTGAAATAGTAAAACCACTCAATGATATGTTGAAGAAAGATGCAAAAATAGAGTGAACAAATGAAGATAAGATCACCTTCAAAAATATAAAGACTATAATTACAGAAGCACCGGTACTGGTAAGTCTGGATTATGTTAAATTTTTTTATATTTACTCTTTTGCTTCTGGTCATACTTGTGCAGCAGTACTAACACAGAAGGGAAAGAATAAATAATAGAATTCGATTACTTTTATGAGTGCTCCATTTAAAGAAGTGGAGCTGAGATACACATGGGGATGTTGTGGTTGTTTTTTTGATAGGTGGTTTTCATTGGTGTCAACACTATTAGCATTATTGCATTTGAAGCTGTATATGTCGAGGATATTGAGAAAATTGCAATAGAATGAGTTGCAGGTTGTCAGTGGTGAAGTCAAGTTCTATCTGTCAGTGAGTTCTATACATTGATGATTAGAGGATTTGGACTAAAGGTTTTCTTGTTGAGTATATCTATTCTATCCAAGTTGAGTTTCAGAGATCCGCGTGAAGTTTTGATCAAGTTATGAAGATTTTCATTCTGACAGATTTATTGTTGCTTCAGTTGGTGTTCCTGATTGAAGATGATGCTATTTTAGTTAGTTTAGTTATTGTGGATGCTTCTCTAGTGATTTGTTATGTTTTTGGATGTTTCTAGATCATTCTCTATCTTTATTGCACATCCACATTGATCGTTGTGCTCATGATCCAAGATTTTCTCTTGTGTGTTCATGTTTTCCTTATTCTTGGCTGACATGGTGTTTGTAGCATGTTGTGGATCTTTGAGGAGAAATTAATTGAAGTGTTTTCATGTTGGAGATTTTTTTTGGGTCCTCACTAAGTTGTGTTCGACCTTGGTTGATTCACATTGAAAATTCTTTATTAAATTGGGCCGAATGCTTGTATTCATTTTATTATTTCTTTGTGGCCGACTTGTAGTGATGTAATTTCTTATTACCGATATATAAGAGTGATTGTTTTATCATTTGAAGGAATGAGTATGCAAAGTGTGTGAGTCTTGTGTGTGAATAATGTTTAGATCATTTGAAGGCAAAGAAAAGTGTGAAGAAGAGTGAAGAACTATTCATGTACTTAACCAGAACTGTAATTAGGCATTAGTAGATGTTAGTTTCTCAGTTCAATATCTGGATGGTTGTAATATGAATCTTTCTATAAGATAGTGTGTCTTCCTTTGTATTTGAGCAGTGAGCTCTAGGTAGTGTTCCTGAATGCATGTTCATTCCCCATTTATTCTTATACTTTTAACAAGGTATGATCTTTTGGAATGACCTCCACCGTGGTTTTTCCCCTAACAGGGTTTCCACATAAAAATCTTGGTGTTGTGTGTGTTTTTGATGTGTTGTTGATTTATGCTTTCATTGATATTGATTAGATCTAAGAATAAGGATTAATAAGATTAATAAGTTTGAGATTTGGTGACAACTGATTCACCCCCCCTCTTAGTTGTCTGCCCTTGTGTTGCCAACAATTGGTATCAAAGCTTGTGGTTCCTTGGAATAATTTTAACAGCTTGAGTTGATCTAGGATGGCGACATACAAGGATAGTCTGAGATTTGATGGAACAAATTATTTGGTGTAGGAGCACCTAGGAAACACTAGGCTATGGGTAGTCTAGGATAAATTTAGTGTAAATGATTTTCTAAGAAGGTCATGTTGACCATTGGAATTTGAGTTAGAGTATTTTCTTGTCTTGATAAGAAGTGATCAGGAGGGAGTTTGTAACTCATGTTTCTTAGTTATTTATGAGTTAGCAATAATTGGCAAAGGTGGCAAAATGGGACATTTTGCAACTTTTTCCACTTTATTATGGAAATGTCTAACCCAAGGGATTGGTAACTACCTTGGAGAGGAGTTATAAGGAATTGCTCGAGCTGAGAGCAAGGTTGGTTGGTTTTTTATTTGTAATAATTTCATGGAGAGCAAGTAAGACTGTGATATTGAAGAACATCTTCTGGTTTATGGTTTTGGATTTATGCATTGATGGTTTGATCAGATGTTGAGAGTAGAGTAGGTAGTGTAATTCCTTTCTAGGCATTGCTTAATTCAGTAGTTAGCTTGTTGCATCGGTTCAAGCATTTGTGTTTGTTAGGTTAGTTCATTTCTTGCAATTTTTGTTCTGACTATCAGATCGGCAGAGATGGAGCTCTAGACTGTGTTTCCCCTGTACCTAGTGTATGGATTCTTGGAAACAGAGGCTAGACTCGATGTTTTTACATAAGGTAGAGGTAGGAGTCCTTAGGAGTCAGAATCTATGGCAAAAGACTGTTCCTAGGCGAGCTTGGCAGTGCCTGGCTAGGACAGTCAAAGAGTGCAGAGCACTAAGGTTGTAGGGGTGCCAATCTCCTAGTGAACCACAGTGTGGAGAGGATGTGGATTTCCTTGCAGAGGCTTGGTAACAAGAAGGAGGCTTAACATAGACTGGGAAGTGGCAAACAAACTGACTGATCTCAAGGAGGTCATAAATTGGCTTAAAACAAGCCTAAATTTGCTAAGTTAAGGATTGGAGCAGTGTACGGATAGTGGAGGCTCCAAACCCCAAAAATATTCAAGGTATGGGCAAGGGTACCATGAATCCCAAGAAAATATTTGGATTCATTTGGAGAATTTGGGCACACTCTCCATTTTTCTCGGGTTAGGAGGCCTAGTTGGGGCTCTAGGGTTGTAGCCTTTTCTAACCCTAGGAGAGGGTTTGGTGAGAGTGATGGAGAATTGGAGATTAGTGGATGATCAAGAACCCTAGGGGGATGGTCTTGAAGCCATGGGAGACATCACACACCCCTGCATCGAATTAGTGAAGGTTGGAGATTTAGCTAGCCTTTAGGAAGATTAAGGGCTAACGAGAGAATGGAAGAGAGAGCACCAAGATTGGCTTGGTTAGGGAAATGGAGATGATAGTAGGGTTGGGTTGGAGAACCAGGGGTGGCTAACAAGCATTAGGGCCTATAGGTTAAGGTGGTGAAGAGTGACACCAACGGGGTTCACCAAGGTGAGACCTAGAGCATGGAACAGTGAGTGTTCCATCCAACCCTACCCTATCAGATTGGTATCAGAGCAAGTTAAAGATTTGGGATAGAATAATATATGTCAAAAGTTGATTCTAGTGATTCTACCATCATGGTGACAAATGCAGAGTTGGACAAGATGGTCAAAGGACAGGAGGAAGACAATAGGCTATTGAGGGAAAGAATAAAACAACTGGAGCAAGCGTTGAATGAAGCATAGTTTGAAGGAAGGGTACCAAAGAAAGAAGAGGTTGTAGAGGAAGATAAGATCCATGAACCTGACCCTATTCTGAAAGAAGAGCCTTTCTTGAAGGCATTGAAGGCTTTGAGTGGAAAAGCACTTGAAGGCATACCACTATTTAGTGGAAAAATGGAAGTCGATCTAGTCATGGATTGGATAGAGGGTATGGAAAACCATTTTTGAATGTGATAGGGTCACTGAGGCACAGAAGGTAAAGGTGGCCAAATCAAGACTAAGAGGTTCTGCCTTGACATGGTGGAAATTCATTCAGACAGAGAGGGAAAAGGAAGGCAAGTAGCCTATTTCAACTTGGAAAGGAATGGTTGCCAAAGTGAGGGAAGCATACATGCCAGATGATTATGAGATTCAATTACACAAGAAGAGACAAAGCCTAAGGTAGAAAGAACAAGATGTGAATACCTACACAGAGGAGTTCCAAAAAATTTGTATGAGGTCTAATGTTTCAGAAGATGAAAGTCTCAAGGTGGCTAGGTATCTTAATGGCTTGAAATGGAACATTCAAGAGGAGATGGCTCTTTTAAGTCCTAAGACAGTACATCAATGTTACCAATTAGCTATCAAGATTGAGGAAAGAAACAAGAGGAAGCAAGACCAGGCTTCTAAGGGCAGAGGCAAATGAAGAGATCAAAGAGATCAAAGAGGACAACAAGGTGGCTACCAAGGTAGAGGCAATGACCAAAGAAACCAAGGAGAGTTTAAATCCATAGATCATGGCAATGAAACACCTTCTAGAGGAGGGTATAACAGAGGTATAGGACCTCAAGGAGGTTCAAATAGAGGAAGAGGAGTAGGTAGGAGCAATTCTTACTTTGCTAATATGAAGTGTTACCATTGTGGACAAGTAGGACATCCAGCTTATAGGTTCCCAGAGAAAGCATCTTCATCCAGCAATGAGAAGAGAGTGGCTTATGCACAAGAGGAAACCATGAGTCCTAAGTCATCTAAGGTCAATCACATTGAATCTGAGATGGGAGAGAATATGATGTTTAGAAGAGTTTTGATCAGACAACTGGTCAAGGAAGAACCAAAACAAAGGAGAGCTCTATTTAGAGTAAGGTGCAAGATACTTGGTAAAGTATGCAGGGTCATAGTAGATTCAGGTTCAACAGACAATATTATCTTAGAGGAGGCAGTAATGAAACTGAAACTGGAGAAGGTACCCCACACTAACCCCTACAAGGTCACATGGCTAAACAAAGGGCAAAGTGTTTTAGTGAATGAGCAAGTAACGGTGGAGTTTTCCATTGGAGGGTACAAGGATTTGTTAGATTGTGATGTGTCACCCATGGATGTGTGCCATCTACTATTGGGCAAACCATGGCAATATGACAGAGGTGCCATATATGATGGGAAAGGGAACACCATCTCATTCAAGAAGGATGGGAAGAATTTCAAGTTGCAGTCACTATCAGAAGAAGCAGAGGGA
The DNA here is from genome assembly GCA_007258455.2 of Sequoia sempervirens. NCBI lineage: Eukaryota > Viridiplantae > Streptophyta > Pinopsida > Cupressales > Cupressaceae > Sequoia > Sequoia sempervirens. Next base: position 101,119 of record VDFB02229563.1, read on the forward strand.
TAGTCAAGGACACCAAGTGTCATGTTGAGTAGTGGGAAGGAGTTCCTTAATAGCCTACATCAAGGGGGTGAAGGATACGTGGTTATGTTACAACCTAAAGAAGAAGACAAGGATGAAAAAATAGTCATACCCAGAGCAGTCCTAAAGTTGTTGGATCAGTAAGTGATGGTGCACCTGCAACTCTACCACCAAAGAGAGCCATAAGTCATCAAATTGACTTCATACCAGGGGCTTCATTGCCAATCAAAGCAGCATACAAGCTTACACAAGATTAGAATCTAGAGGTAGCTAGACAAGTGCAGGAGTTATTGGATCAAGGCTTGATTAGGAAGAGCATCAGCCCATGTGCAATACCAGTGGTCTTAGCAACAAAGAAAGGTGGTAAGTGGAGAATTTGCACTGACTCTAGAGCTATAAACAAAATTACAATCAGATATAGATTCCCTATCCCTAGGATTGAAGATTTAATGGATTGTCTTGGAGGAGATTAGTACTTTACCAAGTTGGATCTCAAGAGTGGATACCATCAAATCAGAATCAAGGATGGAGATGAGTAGAAAATAGCCTTTAAGACAAATGATGGGTTGTATGAGTGGAGAGTTATGCCATTTGGCCTCTCTAATGCCCCTAGCACATTCATTAGGCTCATGAATGAAGTGCTTAAAGACTTTATAGGGATATTTGTGGTAGTGTATCTTGATGGTATACTCATCTTTAGTAAGACAACAAAAGAACACCTAAAGCATGTGGAGATGGTCCTTAGAAGATTGCAAGAAGAGAAGTTAGCCATCAATCTCGAGAAATGTGAGTTCTTCAAACAAGAGCTTGTGTATTTGGGGTTTGTAGTATCCCAAGGATCATTGAAGATGGATCCAAGCAAGGTGGAAGCCATCCTAAACTGGCCTACACCAACCACAGGGACTGAGGTAAGAAGTTTCCATGCTTTGGCTCAATTTTATAGAAAATTCATAAGGAACTTTAGTGGTATATGTGCACCGATCCTAGATACAATCAAAGGTGGTTTGAAAACCAAGTTTAAGTGGACACAAGAAGCTGAGAAAGGGTTTGAGAAACTGAAACAAGAAGTGGCAACTCAACCTATTCTCTTGTTACCTAGCTTTGAAAAGTTGTTCACTGTGTAATGTGATGCTAGTGGAGTTGCAGTAGGAGTGTTAAGTCAAGAGGGTAGGCCTATAGCCTTCTTTAGTGAGAAGCTTAATGAAGCAAAGAAGAAGTATTCAACCTATGACTTAGAACTTTATGCTTTGGTTCAGTCACTTAGGAAGTGGAGGCATTACCTTCTACCCAAGGAGTTTGTAGTCTTTACTGACAATCAGGCACTTAGCTATATCAACACTCAAGAGAAGTTTAGCAATAGGAATTTGAAATGGATGGAATACATCCAAGATTTTACTTTTACCATTAAGCATAACAAGGGACAGTTGAACAAGGTGGTAGATGCACTGAGTAGGATATTGTTGACAGTGCAAGAGATACAGATCAAGAGCATTGACATAGAGTGTTTCAAGGATCTCTATGGGAAAGATGAAGACTTTTCAGAGGTCTACAAGGTATGTTTAGACTTTGAGAATCATTTTCATAGCCAATACTCTGAGTATACTTTGCAAAGTGGTTTTTTTTTCAAAGGAAATTAGTTGTGTGTTCCAAGAGGATCAATGAGAGAAAACCTCATTCAAGAGAAGCATAATGGCAGTCTTAGTGGAAATTTTGGCATCAATAAGACATTGGAACTAGTGCAGAGGTTCTACTATTGGCCAAAGTTGGCAAGAGATGTTAGAAAATATGTGGAGCAATGTGTGGTGTGTATGAAAGCTAAGGGAGGAGCTAGTAATGCTGGTTTATATCAACCCCTACCCATTCCTAATAGACCATGGGAGTGTGTGAGCATGGATTTTGTGGTAGGACTCCCTAAGACCAAGGCAGGCTGTGATAGTGTTTATGTAGTGGTAGACAGATTTAGAAAAATGAGTCATTTTATTCCCTACAAAACTACTTATGATGCTAGCTACATAGCTCATCTTTTCTTCAAGGAAGTGGTAAGGATCCATGGACTACCTTTAAGTATTGTTTCTGACAGAGATGTGAAGTTCATGAGTCATTTTTGGAAGACTCTATGGAGTAGATTAGGTACCAACCTGTCTTTTGGATCAGCTTACCATCCTCAGACTAATGGGCAAACAGAGGTGGTTAATAGAGTGTTAGGTAACCTTCTAAGATGCCTAACTAAGGAGTATGGATAGACATGGGACATGGTTATCTCACAGGTTGAGTATGCATACAATGATAGTGTGAATAGGACTACAGGGAAAATTCCTTTTGAGATTGTGTATGGAATGCATCCACGAGGCATATGTGAGCTCAAAGATCTTGGAGCTATGGAACATAGAAGTGGACATGCAGAGGACTTTAGTCAAACCATGAAAGAGATTCAGGAGCAGGTGAAGAAGACAGTCACCGAGGCTACACAAAAGTTGAAGGAGAAGGTAGATTTGTCAAGGAAGGATGTGCAATTTGTAGTAGGAGACTATGTCATGGTCCACCTTAACAAGTCAAGGTTGCATAAGGGAATGTCAACCAAGTTGCAAATGAAAAGAGTAGGACCATGCAAGATATTAGCCAAGTATGGTAAAAATGCATACAAGTTAGAGTTACCTACTTGTTTAGGAATCTCACCAGTTTTCAATATAGCTGACTTGATCAAGTACAAGGGGTCAGTCAATGATGTGGATCAGAACAGTAAGGAGATCTTCAAGGACATCAGCAATATATCATTACCTAATCAAGACAAGCCTTAGGCAGAGAAGATCTTGGAGTCAAGAGTGAAGAAGGATACAAGACACAAGGTATACATGGAGCATATTGTCAAATGGAGGAGTAAGCGTGAATCTGAGGCTACATGGATGGATGAAGCTCAGCTCAAGAGGCAGGGCATAGATGTGTCATTACCCTCTCCTAACATTCCTTAGAGTTTGTGTAAAGGGGGTAGAATGGTGTAGGAGCACCTAGGAAACACTAGGCTATGGGTAGTCTAGGATAAATTTAGTGTAAATTCTTTTCTAAGAAGGTCATGTTGACCATTGGAATTTGAGTTAGAGTATTTTCTTGTCTTGATCAGGAGTGATCAGGAGGGAGTTTGTAACTCATGTTTCTTAGTTGTTTAGGAGTTAGCAATAATTGGCAAAGGTGGAAAAATGGGACATTTTGCATCTTTTGCCACTTGATTATGGAAATGTTCGACCCAAGGGATTGGTAACTACCTTGGAGAGGAGTTATAAGGAGTTGTTTAAGCTGAGAGAAAGGTTGGTTGGTTTTTTATTTGTAATAATTTCATGGAGAGCAAGTAAGACTGTGATATTGAAGAACATCTTTTGGTTTATGGTTTTGGATTTATGCATTGATGGTTTGATCAGATGTTGAGAGTAGAGTAGGTGTAATTCCTTTCTAGGCATTGCTTACTTCAGTAGTTAGCTTGTTGCATCGGTTCAAGGATTTTTTTTGTTAGGTTAGTTCATTTCTTGCAATTTTTGTTCTGACTGTCAGACCGGTAGAGATGGAGCTCTAGACCGTGTTTCCCCTATACCTGGTGTATGGGTTCTTGGAAATAGAGGCTAGACTCCATGTTTGTACATAAGGTAGAGGTAGGAGTCCTTAGGAGTTAGGAATTCATGGAAAAAGATTGTTCCTAGGCGAGCTTGGCAGTGCCCGGCTAGGACAGTCAAAGAGTGCAGAGCACTAAGGTTGTAGGGGTGCCAATCTCCTAGTGAACCACGGTGTGGAGAGGATGTGGATTTCCTTGCAGAGGCTTGGTAACAAGAAGGAGGCTTAACATAGACCGAGAAGTGGCAAACAAACTGACTGATCTCAAGGAGGTTAGAAATTGGCTTAAAACAAGCCTAAATTTGCTAAGTTAAGGGTTGGAGTAGTGTACGGACAGTGGAGGCTCCAAACCCCAAAAATATTCAAGGTGTGGGCAAGGGTACCATGAATCCCAAGAAAAGATTTGGATTCATTTGGAGAATTTGGGCACACTCTCCATTTTTCTCGGGTTAGGAGGCCTAGTTGAGGCTCTAGGGCTTGTAGCCTTTTCTAACCCTAGGAGAGGGTTTGGTGAGAGCGATGGAGAATTGGAGATTGGTGGATGATCAAGAACCCTAGGGGGATGGTCTTGAAGCCATGGGAGACATCACACACCCCTGCATCGAATTAGTGAAGGTTGGAGATTTAGCTAGCCTTTAGGAAGATTAAGGGCTAAGGAGAGAATGGAAGAGAGAGCACCAAGATTGGCTTGGTTAGGGAAATGGAGATGATAGTAGGGTTGGCTTGGAGAACCAGGGGTGGCTAACAAGCATTAGGGCCTATAGGTTAAGGTGGAAAAGAGTGACACCAACGGGGTTCACCAAGGTGAGACCCAGAGCATGGAACAGTGAGTGTTCCATCCAACCCTACCCTATCATTATTCTTTGTGGAAGACTCGAATGGAGTGTCATCTAAGATGCATTGGTGAACCCTACTAGAGAATTACAAGTAATAGGTATGTTATTCCATAGAACGGTCTTACTACTTCTCCAGAGATTAGAGATGTTGAGTATAATATCAGGGCTAAGGAAGCATTGTTAAGAATTTTGACTGATACTGAGATGACTAATGTTATGGATCTGAAGACTACTTATAAGATCTAGAAAAAGTTAGAAACTTTGTATGAAGGATATCCTAATGTGAAGATTGCTAAGTTGCAAAGTATGAAATGGAAATATGAAATGTTGAGAATGGGTGATGATGAAAATGTTACTACTTTCATGCAAAGAGTGAATGAACTTGTGTGTGGAATCAGATGTGTCAGTGGATAGTTGGATGAATTAGACATTGTTGCTAAAGTGCTTAGATCTTTTCCTGCTACTTACAAAGTCAAAGCTACAACTATTGAAGAGCTCCAGACTATGACAAATGTTACTTGAGATATGTTGATTGGTAAGCTTACTGAATTTGAGTTGAGTGAATTTGGTGATGCACTTACTAAGGTTGAATCTGCATTCAAGGCTACTACATCTGGAAGAGATAAAGAAAGATATGATCCAGGAGAGATTTCTTCTAGAAAGACATTCAATTATGAAGAAGAAATGAGATAGCTTGAAGAAGAAGAAAGAGAACTGAATGAGCTTGAAGAATTGATTGTAAAAAGAGAATCCATAGGTGAAGGTAAGTATAAAGGAAAGTTTCCTATTAAATGTTTTTCCTACAATAAGATAAGGTCATTTTGCATCAAGGTGTCCAAAAAGAGTTTCTAAACCAAGACATAACAAGCATAAATTTCAAAAGAAGTGTTACTATGTTGTTGATGAAGGTGTGACAGATGATGAATCTGATAAAGGTGAAGATGAATGGGTATTTATTGCTATCAAGGAAAATGATCTTGAATTTGCTAGTTGTACAAATGTGGAGAAAGCCCTAGATGCTCAAGTTGAAGAGAAAGATGAATGGGTGATTGATAGTGGATGTTGACATCACATGACATGAGATAAAAGTAAGTTTGTGAGCTTGGAAAATTATGATGGTGGTGTTGTGAGATTTGGTGATAATATAGCCAGTGTGATCTATGGAAGAGGTTGTATTTCTCTTGATGGTAAGAATAATACTGATGATGTCCTATATGTGGAAGGTCTGAAGCATAATCTTTTAAGTGTTGGTCAAATGGTTGATAAGGGTTACAATCTTCAGTTCATGGATGGAAAATGCATAATATTGGGATGTTCTAGAAATGTAATTGCATTAGGTACAAAAAAAAGAGGTAATATCTTTCATCTAAATGCTGCTAGTAAAAGTTGTTTGATTACTCAAGTTGATGAAATTTGGTTGTGGCATAGAAGAATGTGTCATGTTAACTTTCATAATATTGTCAAGATAAGTTCTACTAAGGTTGTGAGAGATTCTCCTAAGTTGGTAAAACCTACTAATGCCATATTCAAAGAATGTCAATTGGGAAGGAAAACTAAATTTTTATTTCGAAGCAAACAACATAATTTAAATGGATTGTTGGAGTTTATGCATACTGACTTGTGTGGTCCTTCTAGAATAAGAAGTTTACAAGGTTACAAGTAGTTCATGTTGCTTATTGATGATTATTCAAGAATGATGTGGGCTACTTTCTTAAGGGGGAAATTTGAAGCTCTGGAAAAGTTCAAGATCTTTAAGGCTATGGTTGAGACAAAGACTGGTTTGAAGATTAAATTTCTAAGATCAGATAGAGGTGGTGAATTCACATCTAGCGAGTTTAATTCTTTTTGTGAAATGCATAGAATAAAGAGACAATTATCTACACCGTGGACCCCTCAACAAAATGGAGTTGTGGAAAGGAAGAACAAGACAGTTCAAGATGTTGCTAGAACTATGATGTTGGTAGGAAACATTCCTCATATCTACTAGAGAGAAGCTGTGAGTATTGATGTTTACATTCTTAACCGGGTAAAAATCAAAGGTGATACTGGTAAGACTCCTTTTGAGCTATGGACTGGTCATAAGCCTACTCTGAGATATTTAAAAATCTTTGGGAGTAAATGTTATATTAGAAGAGATGAAGATATAGGAAAGTTTTATGCTAGGAGTGATGAAGGAATCTTTTTGGGCTATTCTACTAAAAGCAAGGCCTACCAGTGTTACAATAAGAGATTGAAGAAAATGGTTGAAAGTACAAATGTTAAGGTTGATGAAGACATTGCTAGACCATCCATAACCTGTGGATATAATTCTAATGATTAGAATGACAGTACAAAAAAAGGTCAAACTTCAAATCAAGTTCAAAATGTTTTGGTGAATCAAGAAGATCAAGAGGAAGAAGAAACTAGTGAAAGAGAAAAATAGAGATCAGAAGAGCCTAAAATTCAAGAACATCTTAAGACTCCAAGGTATGTGAGATTGAATCATTCAAAAGATCATATCATTGGTGATAAGAATAAAGGTGTCTAGACTAGGAGAAAGATTGTAGAAGAATATTGTTTAATTTCAAAGATTGAGCTTACTAATGTGAATGAAGCCTGTAAAGATGGACATTGGGTTGAAGCAATGAAAGAAGAGCTACAACAAATTGAGAAAAATGATACATGGATTCTTTTCTCTAAACCTAAGGATAAAAATGTAATTGGAACTAAATGGGTCATTAGAAAAAAATTGAATGAGCAAGGTGGAGTGATTTGGCAAGACTGGTTTGTAAGGGATATTCTCAAATGGAAGGAATTGATTTTGAAGATACTTTGGCCCCTATTGCTAGAATTGAAGCTATGAGACTATTTCTTGCTTATGTTGCTTACAAAGACTACAAGGTTCATTAGATGGATGTCAAGTCAACTTTTCTAAATGGCGAATTAGAAAGAGAGGTGTATGTTGAGCAACCTGATGGATTTCAGTTGACTGATCAAGGAGATATGGTTTGTCAGTTGAAGAAAGAATTATATGGACTTAAGAAGGCCCCTAGATCTTGGTATGCCAGATTGGATAAGTATTTTCTAACACTTGGAATTAAAAAAGGTACTGCTGATAGTAACTTGTATTTCAAGAATGGTGATAAAGATTTGATTGTGGAAGTTTTTGTTGATGGTATCATTTTTGGAGGAGATGATAGTTTGTGCATGGATTTTGCTAATGAAATGCAGAATGATTTTGAGATGTCAATGATTGGAGAGATGAAATTCTTTTTGAGATTGCAAATTACTCAGTTAGACAAAGGGATCTTTGTATCTTAGTCCAAGAATGTGAAGGAGCTGTTGAAGAAATTTGGTATGGAAGATTCAAATCCAGTTGGTACACCCATGGTGACCAGATGCAAGTTGACACAAAATGATGATTCTTTGAAGGAAAATCAGACTAGATATAGATCAATGATTGGTGGATTGTTGTATTTAACTCAAACTAGGTCTGATATCAGGAATGATGTATGTATTGTGGCTAGATTTCAAGCTGATCCGAAGGAATCTCATGTGACTGATGTGAAGAGAATTTTTAGATACTTGAAGGGAAAAATTGATTTTGGTATATGGAATGCTAAAGATGATGATATTACTTTGAGTGCCTTTATTGATGTTGATTTGGCAAGAGATATGGATGACGAGAAAATTACTAGTGGTGGATCATTTTTCTTGGGAAAGAAGCTAATTTCATGGTTGAGTAAAATGAAAAATGCAATTTCTTTATCTACTACAAAGGCAGAATACATTGCTATTGCTACCAATTGTACTCAAGTATTGTGGATGAAGTAGATGTTGAAGGATATCAAAGTTATGTATGATGATCCTATTGCTATATTCTATGATAATTCAAGTGCTATTAACATTTCTAAGAATCTGGTGTTGCATTCAAATACCAAGCATATAGCTATGAAGTTTCACTTTTTGAGAGAGAAGGTGAGTGAAAAGGAAGTCGGATTGTAGTATGTGCCTACTAAGGAGAAGATTGTAGATATCTCTACAAAGTCATTGCCTAAGGATACTTTTGAGTATCTCAGATGGACACTAGGGGTGATTACACCTTCTAATAAGAACTAAGATGCGTTTTCTTGCATCATTCTGTGATTTTCATAGTCATAACATGATCTGGATTGATGTTGTGGTGATTGCTACTTAGGGGGAGTAGTTAGATGTTCAAAAGTTCAGATATGTGGTTCAGAGTTTTTGTGGAGAAAAGAGATCTTTGAAATTGATATCAAAGGGGGAGAAGAGTAATGTGAAATTTTTTTTGGTGAGAAGAAGTCAAGAGAAGAGTCAGAACCTAAGGGGGAGTAAGTGTTGAGGTTAGTTGCATTGATGGTGTTTTTCACATCATGTGTTTCCATCAATTCCAAAGTGGGAGATTGTTGGAAGTTGTGGTTGTTTTTTTGATATGTGGTTTTCATTGATGTCAACACTATTAGCATTAATGCATTTGAAGTTGTATATGTTGAGGATATTGAGAAAATTGTAATAGAATGAGTTGCAGGTTGTCAGTGGTGAAGTGAAGTTATGTATGTCAGTGAGTTCTATACATTGATGATCAGAGCTTGTGGACTAAAGGGTTTCTTTTTGAGTATATCTAGTCTATCCACATTGACTTTTAGAGATCCACGTGAAGTTTTGATTGAGCTATGAATACTTTCATTCTGATAGTTTTTATGTTGCTTCAGTTGGTGTTCTTGATTGAAGATGATGCTATTTTAGTTAGTTTAGTTATTGTGGATACTTCTCTAGTGATTCATGATGTTTGTGGATGTTTCTAGATCATGCTCTATCTTTGTTGCACATTTTCATTGATCATTGTGCTCGTGATCCAAGATTTTCTCTTGCGTGTTCATGTTTTTTTTGTTCTTGGTCGACATGGTGTTTGTAGTGTGTTGTGGATCTTTGAGGATAAATTAATTGAAGTTTTTTCATGTTGGAGATATTTTTTTGGGTCCTCACCAAGTTGTGTCTAAACTTGGTTTATTCACATTGAAAATTCTTTATTGAATTGGGTCAACTGCTTGTATAATTCATTTTATTATTTCTTTGTGGCCGACTTGTAGCGATGTAATTTCTTGTTACGGATATATAACAACGATTTTTTTATCATTTGAAGGCATGAGTATGTGAAGTGTGTGAGTCTTGTGTGTGAATAATGTTTAGATCATTCGAATGTAGATAAAAGTGTGAAGAAGAGTGAAGAAGAGTGAAGAAGTGTTCATGTACTTAACCAAAACTGTAATAAGGCATTAGCAGATGCTATTTTCTCAATTCAAAATTTGGATGGTTGTAATCTGAATCCTTTTGTAAGATAGTGTGTCTTCCTTTGTATCTAAGCAGTGAGCTCTAGGTAGTGTGCCTGAATGCATGTGCATTCCCCATTTATTCTTCTTATACTTTTAACAGGGTATAATCTTGTGGACTGACCTCCACCATGGCTTTTCTCCTAACAGGGTTTCCACATATAAATCTTAGTGTTATGTGTGTTTCTAATGTGTTGTTAATTTATGCTTTCATTGATATTGATCAGATCTAAGAATAAGGATTAATAAGATTAATAAGTTTGAGATTTAGTGGCAACTGATTCACCCCCCATCTTAGTTGTCTGCCCTTGTGTTGCCAACAACACAGATGTTGAAAAACAAGCCTTTTCTTTGGTCAAAGTAGTATGAATATTTAGGCATTACATCCTTAGGAGTATAGTCAAAGCTATTGTTCCAAATTCTATAGTCAAAATGTTATTAACATAGAGTGAGCTTGGAGAAAAAAGAGCCAAATGGGTTACGATCCTGCAAGAGTTCGATCTAGAAATTATACCCATAAAATTGGTTTGGGGATAGGCTTTGGTCAAATCTATTGTAGAAATAGATCCACAAATCTCTAGTCAACAATATACTTTGGATGTAAAAGATCAAGAAGATTGGAATTCAGATATATGGCATTATATGGTCAACCATACTTTCCTTGATCATATGCAAAGAGATCAAAGGAGAGATCTTAAGATAAAATGACAAAGTTATATGATCAGAGGAGCTCTATTCAAAAGAAACCATGAAGGAATCTATTTGAGATGTTTGAATAGAACAAAAGTGAATGAAGTGTTACAGGAATTGCATGATAAGTTTGGAATAGCTCACGAAGCACCTTTAGCTACTGTTCACCTCATTTTGAGAGTCGGTTATTATTGGGCAACAATTTTTAAGGATACATATGAACATGTGAAGCATTGTTATACATGTCAAACTGCATTAGACAAAGGAAGCTTCAATGCTCAACCATTACAACTAGTGATGGAGATGTGTCCTTTTTCATAATGGGGCCTAGATTTCATTGGAACTATCAATCCTCCATCATCTGTAGGCCATATGTTTATATTAACTACTATAGATTACTGCACCAAATGGATAGAAGCATGTCCTAGCAAACAACGCACCACAGAGGTAGTAATCAATTTTTTGGAAGAGAATCTCATTACCAGGTTTGGAGTATTGTATGCACTGGTATGTGATAATGGCCCTGATTTTTCTTCATTAAATTTTTCCAATTGGGCATTTGAATACAGAATAACATTAAAATTTTCATCTAACTATTATCCACAAGGAAGTAGATTAGCAGAATCATCAAATAAAAAATTGTTGGATATAATAAAAAAAATTGATTGAAAAGAATCCTAGAGAATGGCATTCTTTGTTGAAATTCACCCTTTGGGTAGATTGTACTAGGATGAAATCTGTGTTAGGGAATTCTCCTTATCACCTAGTTTATGGGGTAGATCCCATATTACAAATAAATTTGAAAATCCCTACTTGGAAGTTTTCCTAGGAATACATTGGATTAGATGATCAAACTGAAGCTCGGTTGTTACAATTAATGCATCTAGATGAAAAACGTACCCAAGCTATAGGCCATTTTGCTAGACATCAATTTGTGGTAAAAAGATGGTTTTACAAAAGGGTTAAATTAAAAACTTGTAGAATATCTGACTAGGTCCTATATTAGAACAAAGCTTATGAGTGAAAAGGTGATCACAACAAGTTTGACAAGTTGTGGACATTTCCTTATCAAATTTCTAAAATTCTAGGTGATAGCATCTATAGACTGAAGTCTTTGACTGGTGAAGATATCCCATTGCCTATCAATGGGTAGTTTCTAAAGCATTATTCCAATCATAGTTTTTGTAAATAGTTTTTTAGGTTAGTTTTTGCTATTGTTCTGTAAATAGTTATTTTTTTCTTTTTTTTGGGTGTCATGTCATTGGACTTTACAATGATTGGAAGCTTTTGAAGGTGAATAGGGTAATAGAACATCAATTCTGGAAATTCGATCCATGTCCTAACCGAAAGTTGTCCTTTACTTATAAATAGTTTGGGAATTGTTGATTCTTTTTACCCTAGTTAGCTTGATTCATTCAATTGATGTTGAGCTACAAACACACATATTTTAAATCATTCTATTGAAAATTTGGATACCAGTTATTTGCATTGAGTGAAAAATTAAAAGATTACCTTTGCTACCACTATAATTCCCAACCTAATAGCGGGCTTTATTGCTTGAAAGTTGAAATGAGCTATCGATGAAATATCAAAAGGAAAAAATGAGTTATCAATAAAATATCAAAAGAGAAAATGAGTAATCAATGAAATATCAAAAAAGAAAAGAAAAAAAAAATCAACTCTTTAGGCTATCCAAATATCTCTACCAAGGCTATAGATGCCTGGTTGGTAGTAGAGCTAGATGTTTGAGGGAATTACAGAGATAACCTTGTCAGGGCTATGGATGCTTGACTGGAAACAAGGCTCTATCCCTGGTTGGCCTAAAAGGAATTGTCAAATTATGTAGGTCAATGCAAATAATTGCTATGTTCTAAGTTTACTATGGCAAAAATAATCAATTGCACACACATGAGCTCATTAATACTTAATATTACATGCTAGCTAAAGTGAAATTTGAATCTTAGAATGAGGATATAACTATTTATAATTAGAAGACAAAAAAATTGGTGCATTGATGTTAGATCCAAAATTGATATTCTATTATTTTGTTTAGTTTTGTTGGTTGCTAGTTGTTTTGTGGTCTCACAACATGCCCCATTTCACCCCTTGGTAAAATGTGGACCCATTTTTTCTTTTCTCTTCCGCTTTCATTTGCTTTGGCATGGTTATGTAGGTTGGTAAAATGTAGGTTTCATTTTCAATCTGCCTGGTCTTTGTTTTAATCCTTATTCTTTATTGGATTCAGTGTTTCAGTCTTTTCGTGAAGTTTTAATATTTTACTGAAAACTAGAATCCCAAAGTTGTTGTGGTTACATCAAAGAGAGTTGTATCTTCAATTGGTCCTAGTCCCACCTGATAAGTCATCAATGGAAGTTATTAATCCTGATAGTACTATTTTTCTTGTATCAGAGTCTGATAGTCGTTGTTTCATTGTCTTTTAGTTAGAATTCAAAAACTGAAGGTTCTGTTATGAAATGTTTTAATTATTTTCTGATCTCTCTTGAACCTGGTTCCTAGTCTCTTCTTTTGTTCCATTTTTCTCTAAAGCTTGGAGGTAAATACCCTGGTCCCCAGTATTCTTTTCAAAATTTGGTATTGAAAGTTTTAATCTTGATGATCGCAATTGATCATGTATCTTAAAGGTTTTTTCCTTGTGAAAATTAATGTGACACCAAAGTTCTAGGTAAGATCTTCACACCATCTTTCTCCTCTAGTAGCGAGCCCACACAAAAACCTAGGCATTTGTAATTTGAACCCTAATTCATAATGATTGCACCTTTATTCAAGAAATTAATGCATTATAATAGGTAATTAATAAAGGTGGAAAACTACTCATGTACTTGGCATCACCTCAAGCATGCAATTTCTTTTATAACACTCCACTTCACATCATGTTGCAAATTTGTAAAGGACATTAAATGAATGAAATAATACTGGCACATAAAGAAAGGTAAATTTCGAGAAACTAAAAACACAACTGCGAAGGGTTTTGAGGATTCATCCTAAAGAGATTGCCATCATCAACTAGAACCAGGTATGTTTTGAATAACATAAATTTTTTTTAATTATTTTCACGCATGAAAATGTCAAAAAAATGGTATTTCCCTTTGAAAATTGAAATGTTGATTTTTTTTATTTGAATTTAATCGAAAGGTGAACTAAAAGTTTAATAAATTTTTAAGAAATTTTGGTTAAATTTAACCCTAACTCGCGCACAAGATGCAAATTTGAAAATGTAAAACACAGCAGTAGAAATGAGTACTTCTGAAGCAAAAATAAAAGATGAATTTAAATGTTGCAGTTCGCAAGCCATACCAATTGGCATGGTAGCTATGAATACTCATATGGGGTGGTCTTGTGATGTTGAAATTCACACTTGAGTATGTCAATAAAATGCTTCTTAGTGTACCAGAAATGTTATAGCAAGTGGGTTACTTTTAGTAGGAGGGTTTCCACCAGCAATGGAGGCCCCTGAATTGGTCATGGAATGTATAAATCATTACGACCCAAGAAAAATAATTATTGAGGAGGGAAAAACTTATGCAAATATCTTTGAGAAAGGAATTACATACACATTTGGGCTCCCTATGTTCACTAAGATGTACAATATTGATATGAGGGCAGGCCAAAACTTATCAAAGTGTCAAGGAGTGCAACAGAGAAATTATGAATACACAATGGTGCCAAGAGAAAATTACAAAACAAACAAAACTAATTCTAAGGTCTATGTTCAACCTAGATGCTCAAGATGTTATAACTATGCCAAGCAGGATAGCTAGGTTGTGAGATTCTAGTAAATTTGAACCCTAGATGTTTGTGATAATATCCAAATTCGTGGATAGTCTTGTGCAAATGCATTGGGGAAAATTTATTAGTGATAGATTGCATGAATAAATAAAAGCATTTCCCAAAACCAGATGTTTTTATATGTCTTCATATGTGATTTATTCCTACGCCATAAGGGTAAGTAAACAAGGGTTGAAAATAAATGGTACTTTGGGCAGAGAAATAGGAAATAGTTTAATATATGTTCATTTACCCCAAATCACTATCCATGGATACAAAGAGCATTACAAAAGAGTTAATGATGTGTTTTCCATGAATTTGGTCAGAACGATGGAAGGTGACAAAGCCAAAATATTTTCTTTGGAAGAACAAAGTGTTATTAAACTGATGGGAGGCTGGTACATTCAGTTCCCCACTTTCTCATACATTAAAGTGAAAGGGTTTGATGGACATCCTTTCATGCTACCTAGGTATCCTACAAAAAAATTGTGTTATTAGAATTGGTGAGCCAATTAAAGTTGTCTCAAGCTCTTTATAGCAATTCTCATAAGAAGGCTTCCTTTAGATTTCCTATTGTGATAGGGAATTATAAATGCAGTGCAATTAGGAAAGCTGACTTGTGTGAAGAAGAATTGAAAACATATAATTTTGAATATTTCCCACTTCAAAGGATGCATTATTACCCTGAAGGTAATATTTCCAAGAACATAGCTGGTTATCGTGCTCATGTCCAACACCTAGAGGATTATTGGCTAAATTGTGAAGATTAGCACATAGTAAGGAAAATAAAATATGAAAGATTGTCATTAGAATATGCTCTAATTCTTATGCTTCATTATATTACAGATCAGTTGGAAAAAGATGATGGTGAAGTGTTGAGTAAAGCTTGCAATGAAGATAGGGTGTATGATGAACCTATCCCAGACCTAGACTAGAAGGGCGAAGAAAGGACATCAATTGAAGAATTCTCTGCACCATTTTTATTACATATACTAAACATTGGATAAATTATTTTTGTAGTTTTAATAAAAAAAGGAAATGAACCCACATAATGACAAGATAAAAGAAGGAAACAAAGAAATAAAACTGCATTTGAGAGTGGGGAACCTACTAAGAGAAGAGGAAAACTAGTAAGACAGTTGTTGGTATAAGAATTGAAGAGAAAACCCATGAGGCTTCAAGTCAAGGAGTTTCACTAAAGCCAGTTGATAAGCAAAAAGATGTCAAGTCAGGAAAAGTTAAATCAAAATTAAAACCTAAAGTTGCATCTTCCTTCACAACAAAACCAAGGACTAAACCTACTATTGATGAAGAAGTAGAGGTAACATAAAATATTGGTACACAAACAAGGTGTGCATCTCAAAGAGCTGCAACATTGTTTACTTCTTCCCCTTCTGTTAATATGGCTAGTGTGAAACAAGCACTAGGAGAAACTCCTATGGTTTTGGATGAAATTTTTGAGGCAGATGAAGCTAGGATTAAGGAATAAATGGATAAATGGGGTGCCATGTGGGAAAAGGTAAAAGAAAAGAAGTCTAAGGATAATGGGGTGCCATGTGGGAAAAGGTAAAAGAAAAGAAGTCTAAGGATAAACCCATGGTACAACCAATGGTAGAAGAAATCCCAGACATAGGGTCCACTCCTATAAATGTTGAAGAAGAAGAATTCATACAAAGAACACTTTCTTCAAAAGTTGGGAACCCTAATGTTCTTGAGATGGAAATAGGGAAGATTGCAGGGCAGGATCCTACTAATGAAAATTTTATTGAAGATTCCTTTGATTCCCAACCTTCACTTGGGAATGATCCAAATGATAATAAAAAACCACAGGTCTTTGAAAAATTAGAGGAGGATCAGGTTGAAGATGAGAATAAAGAAACTACACATGTTTTAGGTGATAAAGTTGGAAATGAAGAAAATATTGATGTGAAAGGATACAAGGAAAGTGACGTCCAAGGAGCTGATGTTGAACACTTGGCTAAAAAGGAAAATATAAGTCTCCAAATAGAGGAGACAATGTCAAACCCCAATAATCTAGAATCTATACCATAAATTATTGAAGATATTCCTATTTCAGAGGATGCAACAAATAAATTTGAAGAAGTAAGAGAAGAAGTTCTTGAATCAACTAGAAACCAAGAACAAAGGAATATTATAGAGGTAGACCGTGATGAGGATGCACCTAATTGGTTGATCAAGGAATTGGATTCTCTAATGGAAGTAGAGATAGTTCCCCTGGATATTAATAGTTTTATACAAGAAGTAGATAATCGTAAGCCTAGGCATAGAGCTAAAGCGAAACATGTCATATAGAAGAATACAGATGGAGGTAGAACAATCCATATAGCTACTTCAATATTTGATAAAAATAAACATGAGGTAATGCCCAAGGAGTATAAGGTAACATGTATCAATCTTGGACACTCATCCTAGATACAAGAGTTAGAAGAAATAAAGAAGAATTTAGATGCAATGGTTGCCAGGGTACAAAAGAATAAAAAGAAGAAAAGAGAGTTAAAAGAACGGGTTTGTAGCCTAGAAAATTTTATAAAATCATTAACCCTATCTGGTCAAGCACAAACTGAATTTCCCCAAAATCCAGTACTAATGTCACAAGAACAAGTGGATACAATTGCAGCAGTTCACCACAAAATGAATGTATTTGAAGAATGGATTGAGTATTGGGTGAGGCAAGGAGAAGAATATATTACAAATGCAATAGGGAAGAATAAGGAATAATACCATTAGTCTGAGAAATACAGAAGATTTGAAGGTGAATGCAAGTTTCACCAAGAACAGGTTGAAGCCAAAAGGTGAAATGTTAAAACTCTAATGCAAATGGATGTCCAAGAATTCATAGGAAAAATTATAATTTCAGAACAAGAACTTCCATTACCAAAAAAATGGAAGAAATAGTTGAAATGGGAAGGTGACACATTGACACAATGTATTAAAGGATTTGAAAAGGTCACTAAGAAATGTAGTATGTTGCTTGATAAAGATCAAGATTTCATTGAAATGCTAGCACATCAAGATTGTGATCCCCAAGCACGAGGACAGGAGGGTAAAGAAGCGAAAGCCTTCAAGGAATGGATTGAAAGGATAATTAAAGACCCTATTCAGTTGTTAACCTAGGGGGGAATTGATGAAATCATATAGTGTAGGAACACTATAGCTAGATATGAAATAAAAAAAGTAAAGAGGAATGCTAGTATACTCCAGATATTAGAAGAATACACTAGGATCAAGTTCAGTTGGAAGGAAATATGTAAGGGATTTCAAAAGAGCATATGCACCAAATATTGAATGCTTTTTGAGAATATCAGTTGAAGAAAAGGGAATAAAAGATCCCAGAACCTGAGCCCTAAATGATAAAAGGAAGTACTGGATATCAGATACCAGAAGTGTCACAAACATATTTTGTTATAATTGATTTTTGCAGGTTGTTCCTGGTCCTAGTGGATGTTTCCTTTCTAGTATTCTAAAGGATGCCAGTAGCCTTCATTTATGTAGAGTATTGTGTATCGGAGTTTGAAAGTGAAAAGTGTTGTTGTTGAGGAAGTCAAAGCTTTGCCTTCATCTAGAAGATTTTGATGATAGTTGGCATATGCCATGTGCTACATTTTGAATTGTTATTTCTGATTCTCTGGATAAACTTTAATTTTGAACTTTTGAGGCCTTGTTCCTGTACAAGGTCGTTTACTACTTTATTTTATTTTAAGTTCTAAATTTGTGGATGTCAGAAGAGCCAAAACTTCTTTAAGTTTTTTTTTCCTGATTTTTGAAACATTCCGAACTAAAAACTTGTATGCACATAGAATTCAATCAATATCAAAGTCAATTTTATAGCTACCTATCTCATGTATTTTTGTAGTTGGTTTTGCTAGTTCAGTTGAACAAGACTGCATGTTGTGTTGTTTAAGGGTGCATACAACACCTACTCAGTGTCCAAACTAAAACCCCTCTCTTTAAAAGCTTGCACCATTTTATATGTAGTTGTGAAGCAATCTGGTGAAGTATAAAGCGGTTTGCTTTGATTTGATTAACTCTTGAGGCATGCGTGGAGAATAGCCAAGAGAAATTTTTATTTTCAATATTTTTATGCTTTATTTTAGATTATATGTTTAAATTATTGAAAATGTTCCAAAAATTAGATGAATGAATTAAATCTTATTGAAAATATTTCGTTTCCATAAAATTGTTGAATGCTTAAAGCTAAATCTACTTAAGTGATAGCAAAATTGTTTGAAATTCATGAAATATTGTTGCAAATTTTTTGATTTGAAGAAATAATAAATATGATGATGAAAGTGTTTTGAAATAAGTAAATATATTCAAATTAAAGATCTTTGAACATAGATTAAAGGTTGATTTCGTGAAATTAAAAATTATCTTCAAAATCTAACCATTCTTTCAGATCCAATGTGTAAGTCCCTTTGTAAAAATAGATTCACAATGAACCTTGAGTAAAACTGGCACAGTCAAGATCTAACTAACATCCACATCAACACCCTCCATCCCCATGGTACCGAATGGGCATGTCGCGCTAGCATCACTGGTCACGTGAAAAAGGTTTACTAGGTGCATTGTGGCTTATAGGGGGGCTACTTGATTCTTGTAGTAAAAAGAAAAAATGTCAAGATGGTGTTATATATTTTAACATTAGATAAGAAGTTGACATCAAAATTGGACATCTCTAGGAGATAGGGCTGTATCAAGGTTAGTTTCTAATATGAAATTGATATTAGAAATGATATGAAGTTATTTAACATTAAAAAATAAAATATTCCTATAAATTTTGATTATAATTAAGTTATATAAGTGGTAGTGTCCATTCAATGTATTGGGTGTCTATTTAGTTGTAAATTATCATAAATGAAATTTAACAAAAACATATAATTGTTTAAAGCAACTATAATGTTAGATTAATTAATTAATTTATCTCAAAATATATAAAATGATTTATAGTGCATTCAAGCCCTATTTGATTGAGTGAAAATTTCTACCTTTTTTAATGTCTAATAATATCATACTTCCTTTAAATAGTTAAACTTTTATTGTGTAATTTTATTTATTATTTTGAGTTGAATAAACATCCAATATGATAAATAGATAGGGTACAAATGTCACAAGTCATCTTATATATATTTATTTAATATTGTATATTATATAAAATTATGATATAGTAATTGTGTTGTACAAATTATGCATTAATATTTCTCTAAATATTATTTTTATTTAGAAAAGGTACTCTTAGGTCACCTTAAATTGTTATTTAATGTTTTTTTTAAAAAAAATATTTTTTTTGATATAAGGGAATCAAAACCTTGATGTCTAAAGAATCATTCAAGATCCATATAACCTCTTAATTTCTAGTTAATTAGGAAACTAGATAAATTTTACCTATCATATTAATAAGACCATAATCTCTCATGAACCTAAAGTAAATATTAACAAGAACAACACTTATTTAAATTATTTTTTTATTAGATTAAATTAAGATAGAATATATCTTTTGATTCCATACAACTATTATGAATATGAACTAATGTTATATCATTAATTTATTAATTTCTAGTTATAATATTATTTGGCTTCAATATTTTTTGTATTATTTTTAAAAATAAAAGTGGCAAGCCACCATAAAGATATCTTGTATTGATAATATGAAAGGAGATACAAGGTTGGAGCAAGCATACAGTCTTGAAAATGATTGTCCAAATTTAATACATAGCTGGATTATACATGATAGCACAAGGCTAAAACAAACAAAGCTACCATATACATAATTGAGACATACATGCTCATCCAAATCTGAAATAAGCAATGGTAGCAATAAAATACATTAATCAGAGGAGAAAAAAATCAAACTTAGTCTTTACCACTTTAGATGAGGAAGCAATATCAACAGGAGGAGGAAAGTAAAGTGCCACATATAAATCCTCCATGGCATGACAATACAAAAAATGGATTGCATTGAACAAATTTTAGCTTTGTAGTACAAAGAGCCACCCACTTCATGCCTCAGAACATTAAGGTGGGAAGAGAGCCCCACTAGATTGGCAACAACCAGGTTGTGAACCATTTCCCACAATAAAGAAGAATGAGCAGAGTCCAAATGGAAGTTTTCACAATCGAAGATAGCACCCACCACCTTAGAGCCATGGTGAAGATCATATCCTTTTAGGGCCATCGTAAGCTCAGATAACCAATATCCTTTTCTTATAAACTTTCAAACCTCATTAATATTGAAAATATTGTTTCAAATTTTAAAATGTATCTTATGTATGAAATAATAATAAAATATGGCTTAAATAGTTGATAATTTTTGATGAATTATTTTTATTAATAGAAATATGAATATCAATGTGAGAAAGAAAGAAAAATCACTCTCTTATCTTTTAACATATTCACACCTGAAATGATTATAACTAATAAGTTCAAAAAAAATCTAATTTTTGTTTATCATCCTATCAAAGTTAAAGCCCCTATTTGTGGCTAAGAAATGTATTGAATTTAACCTTTATAGCCAAAGAAAATAATTTATTATTTAAAGAAAATACTAAAATGGTAATTGCATTCCACATTCTTCTTTTGAAAGATCAAATTATTTTTTCAATTTCAATATAGATATAAAAATATATCTTTTTAATAAAAAATATTATAGACTATATATGCACAATATATTTTAAGACAATTATTTTATATTTTCTCTTATCTATTGATTTTGGTTTAATATTGAGGGTAAGGCGATATTTGATTAATTTATTATCAAGGATTAAGCATACTCATTATACCAAATTCACACTATTTTGAATCAACCTTCATCTTTTATGGTGGGCTCTTTATAATCCATGTATCCTCATAAATATATAGATAGATAGAAAATAGATAAAATAAAGTATTATTATTATATTAAGGAACCAATAATAAAATTGAAAGTAATAATGTCCAAATTTAACAACTTCAACTATTAGACTATGGCTATGTGCACTTTATTTAGATGAATTTTTCATGCCTCTTCATCCAAATTTAAAATAAAAGCTCACATAAAAATATACATTATACAAATAAGTAAATAAATGATTACTATTATTTTCTAATGGAAAAATTTGCATACTCATTCCAATTTCCATTTAATTATGGGCTCATTTTTAGATAATGTCTTGATATGATTGCAAAGAAACATGTGGCACATTTTTAAGCTAGATTTGGCTCCTTATTTGGTCCTTGTTCACCCTCATTTAATTCTCCTTATACACATTCCTATACACATTTCCTTATTTATGCCCTAGTCAAATATGTTTTCACACATTTGCCTCATTGTATAAATCCCTACTTCAACTTATCCAATCCTAATATTGAAATATTTTGTATCCTTTATCATTTATTTGATGTGTAATAATTATCTCACATGATGAAAATATAACCCAATTAAAAATAAATGAAACTAAAATTACTAACTCTTGCCCTATTTCCTTTATCCATTGGGTAAAACATAGTAAATGTTTGTGGTAGAGAACGTTATGTCAATATATTTAAACACATTCATTTGAGTATTGATTTAGATTTGACAATCATTTAAAATCCTATATCTTCAAAGATCATTTGATGGGATAATTCAATTTTATTACCTTAAATGGAATTAATGTTTGCAGAAAAACCATTGTTGCTTTTATGCTTTATTACCATTTTTTTATTATTTTCATGATTATAAATATAATTGTTGGGTTGACCTACGATAACTTGAAGCTAGAAATTTTAAAATCCCCAAAGGAGTTTTAAATACCAATAATCCTTAATAATTAATAAGAAGTGGATACTATTATGAACCAAATAGAAAAAGTTTATATTTTTATAAGTTAAAACCACATATTTTAGATCATATCCACACAACCCCAAAAGATTATAACATGTCTACATAAAATTCAAGCATAGTTTACACACCAATATTTTCAATTTTCTAGATTATGGTGAATCAAGTCATTAGATGTAAATGATCATGTTTCCTTTTTGATTCAAGAGCCCTAACCCTATCCATCTCATCTTAATTTCTTAAATTAGCATTTGTTATTCAACTTTCAACTAATTTTTAATCAATCTAGGTTTGTTTATGCTTGTGTGTGAATTTATTTGATTAGCCTAGATTAACATTAAGGAAGGGTTATTTTCCTTTATAACTTTTGACAATCTTAATTTTTAATTTTACATCATACCTAGAGTTTGACATTAGGTCTTATACCTTCACTATTTTAGTATGTCAAATATACATTTATGGTTGTATTTTTATTTTTATCTTTCTATTGTTTACATTCCCATTTCATTTTTGTATCTCTTATTCTAGGGTTTTTACTTCATTTTGTGAGTTTCACTTTAGCCCATATTACTTGCGCTTGTCTACCTTGTTAAGGGTTAATTTTTTAATCTAATACATTTTTAATATTTAGATTTTTTTTTGCCTTACTTTCTTATATATCTTTCCCAAAGCACATTATTTATTTCATGACCTACTCATGATCCTAGTATTCTTGCACAAGAAGGAATGATTTTCTAAACCCCAATATGAGTGGTGACTAACCACTATGTTGTGTAAATCACAAACTCAATGCAAATGTGTTTCCCATGTTTAATTTAATAGTGGTGGATTACTCTTAATTAGGTGTCAAAATAAAATTTAGCAAACTACTCTCTTCACAAGGAAATAGTTCCTAGTGAGTGGAAAAATTATTTAGTTGTGTTGTAGGAATAGTATCATGATTGGTAATTTCTATTTATAGAAGGTTAAAATATTATTGGGAATTTTCAAGGAAGTTTTTCAAAATGTGAGGATTTTATCTTCAAAATGAACTCAAGATGAGCTAGTTCAATGGCTAATAACTTATTATTTCTTGTTGAATTATTTCCATATTTCTTCTTGTTCAACAACCTAAGTAGCTATAAGACTTGCTAAGAATTATCTTAGCCCATTCAAATGGCTCGTACCCAAATTACCCTCACCCTCTACACATAAGTTTGAAATGTTCGACTATGATTGAGAGTGGGATAATTAAAGTAGATATTCCTTTGATGG
This sequence comes from Sequoia sempervirens, assembly GCA_007258455.2. Lineage (NCBI taxonomy): Eukaryota > Viridiplantae > Streptophyta > Pinopsida > Cupressales > Cupressaceae > Sequoia > Sequoia sempervirens. Next base: position 124,449 of record VDFB02229563.1, read on the forward strand.
TTTAGAATGTATTTACTTGTATTTTGATTGTTTAATTTTTATTTTATTCTTGATCTAGATTTTTTTTAATTGAATGTTTAAATGTTTTCCATGTTTTTAATGCTTATCTTTGAATGCTTAGATGTTAATATCTTGAAGGTTTAAACTAATTTTGAAAATGTTTTTATCTCAAATGAATGAAGGACATACAAAGTGTTTTTTTCTTTTTATTTTTAAAATTTATGTTATTTTTGTGTTTCGTGAATGTTGAAGTAAATTACTCCTAATTAAACTATTATTTTGGGATGAATTATTTATTTATTTATTTATCTATTTTCTAGGTTTATGTGTATATGCATGCAAATATTTTATTGCTAAAAGAACTAAAATATTCTAAACTAAAGAAAGAAAATATTTTTTTGATTTTCAAAAGTACAATGAAAATGAAATAAAAAATAGAAAAGAACATGTTCATGCAAGCAATACTTGAATGAACTAGTTTTTCCTACTATCAAACAGAACAAAGCATTCCTATATAGTACACAAATTATTAAATTTTGATCTTCTTTTAGTATTTGAGTAAAACAATTATATTTGGTTCATAGGAATGTTTTGTTAATTCATTAGATTGTATCTTATGATTTTTTATGGATAGAATGTGAAGTTTTGAGGGCTCTTGAATATAAATGGAATTATCATGCTTTAATAGCATTTTAAAAGAAATGAATTTGAATCCAAATATATTATAAGAAACAACACTATTATATCTTAAATAAAAATTACAGCATAGTATTATAGGTTTAGAACAAGGGAAATGACTAAACTAGCATTATTAATTTAAAATACTAAAACATAAAATATAAAATAAATAAAGTAACTCAAATTCTCATATCTAAGATATAGATAATCCAAAGAATGAGAAATGATAGTTGCAGTAGTGTTTTCCTTAGTGACCTAGCAATTTGGTATCATTTATCATCCCAACTAGGGGTTCCCCATTACTAGTAGGAGGTAGATATAAAATAACAAAGTAAAAAGACATCAAAGAATACACAAAGATACTACTAAAGAACAAGTAAAAGTGGTCAAACTTTAAAATGAATTGGATCTTCGACTTGTGAATAAAATGCAAAAAGCTAAATAAATCCAACATTATTCTCACCTTCATTTTTCTCATAAATTTCTCTTATACTTCTATTTTTTTTTCTCCTCAAGCTTTCCAATGTAAGATTTGACATATCACTTGAACTAGAACTTGTGGAATGTGGACTTGATGGTCCTACACCTTGAATTCCACTTGTAGTTGGTTTTTTTGTCCATTTGAAGGAGTAGTTGTTGGAATACATGGGGTTATCCTTACACTTCATGATGGTGTCATTTGTTGACCACTTTTTTGAGCATGAATGGGCGCGAAAGGAGTCACATTTGATGGAGTACTTCCAATATAAAAAATTATTTATCTTCTTGTGGTAAGTTGACTTCTATATTAATTTTTTTCTGCAAACTTCCATCCCATCCTTCATCTTCTATGAACTGCACATCTCTGCTGATTATAACTTTCTTGGTTATTAGATTATATAATTTGTATGAATTAGATTCATCACTATATCCAAAAAATATATATTTTTCTCCTTTGTTGTCTAATTTTTTTCTTAACTCATTCAACACATGTGCATATTCCACACATCCAAATACTCTCATGTGAGCAACATTATGTTTTCTTCTAGTCCATGCTTCTTTTGAAATCACATTATTCAAACTCTTGGTTGGACATCTATTCATAATATATGTTGTACAAGCTACAACTTCACCCCAATATTCATTTGATAAATATTTTTCTTTCAACATGCTTCTTACCATTTCCATGATTGTTCTATTTTTTCTTTCAGCTACCCAATTTTTTGAGGTGTGTATCTAGTTGTGACTTGCTTGTGAATTCCATGACCCTCCCAAAAAATTAGAAATGCATTTGAGATGTATTGACCACCTCTATCCATTTTCAATGCTTTGATGTAGTACCCACTTTTATTTTCAACAAGAGGCTTGAATTGATGAAATAAATCAAATGCCTCATTCTTTTTCTTTAGAAAGTAGACCCATGTTTTTCTTGAATAATCATCAATAAAAGTTAAGAAATGGAAACTTTCACCAATTGAGGGTGTTTTAATAGGTCCACACAAATCTGAATGCATAATCTCTAAAGGTGCTCTTGCTTGAATTGACTTGTCGATTGAAAATGTTTCTCTATGTTGTTTTCCCAAGATGCATCCTTCACAAAATCTTTTTGGTTTCTCTATTAATGGAAAACCCTTTACCGTACTTTTCCTATTTAGTTGGTTAGACCTCCAAAGTTGAGATACACAAATCTTAGGTTCCATAACAAATTTTCATCTTTTATTTCTTCTTGTTCAAGATTTTTTGAGTGATTGTTGTAACTTCTTCTTTATCCAATTGTGAGTTAATTTTTTGGGTATGCTTGAGCAAATTCCACATTCAAATCTAGCTTAATCTTTAGGGGAAACATTCTATTACTTGTTATTTTGACTTTGGTAATAAGTTGGTTACTTGGAAATTTATCCAAAATAATGCATTCTCTATTTTTGAAGAAGACTTTATATCCCTTTTGAACAAGTTGTCCAATGTTCATTATGTTATGTTTTAGACTAGGCACAAAATACAAATCTAAAATATAATTCTTCTCCCTATTTAATTAGAATGTTGATGTTTCCTTTACCCATAATCGATAATTTATTTTCATTACCCAATATGACATTATATTTTACATTTTCATCTAAACTTGAGAACATTTATAGGTTCCTAGTCATGTGATTGCTGCAACTAGAGTCTAAGAACCATACATCCTTTTGATTTTCTTGTGGTACATTACATGCTATGAGCATATTGCCCTGATTTTTATTTTATTTTGTAAATTTTTTATTTGGTTTGCTAAAATCATATTGTTTCTTCCTACACTCATTTGAATAATGCCCATAATTTTTATAATAATAACATTGAATTTGAGCCTTCTCATACCTTTGACCTTGTGATCAAGACTTTGGGATGAGTTTTGGCTGTCGTGTCTTCCACTTGAGCTTGATGAGCCGCTTCTTTCACCTCTATAATATTTTCTCCCTCTACCTCTGAAATTTGATCTACGTCTATCTCTATCATAACTAATTGAAACTTGTGACTTGGATGCATGCTCCAATGATGTGTTTGTTGACCTACTTACTAATGTTCATGTGAAATGGGAGATGCATGGAACTCATCAACTAAAAACTATGTGAAGTTCTTTGTTTCCTCTATGGAAACAATAATTGATTTAAATTTTATGAGAAAACTACTTAGAATCTTTTCAAGCACTCTCCTATCTTCAATTGTCTCACCATGTGATCTGATTTGATTTACTAGTCCAATAATTTGGGTGTATAATGAATCTACTGATTTAGTGTCCTTCATGTATATTGTTTCCAAATCACTTCTCAACTTTTACAATTTAGTTGTTTTAACTTTTTTCATGCCTTTATAGGCCGTTTGAAGAATATCCCATATTTGTTTGGACTTTTTTTTGTTGTAATCCTTGGGAAAATGCTCTTATGCACTGCTTGAAGTATATAAAAGAGAGCTTTTGAATCCTTCTTTTTATTATCTCTCAACAAATATTTCTTTGCTTGAGTCAATGCATTGTATGTTGCTACATCAGTTGGCTCTGGAAATCCCTTCTCAACAATATCCCAAATATCTTGAGAGAAAAATAAAGCTTTCATGGTAATTACCAAATAATCATAATTCTTCCCATTAAACCATGGAATTTGTGGGTTTGTGAAGCTTGTTCTTGCTGCCATTGTTGACTGTGATAACTTGTCTCTTTGAAAAAGTCTTTGCTTGATAACTACTTGAAAAACCTTTGTTGAAAACCTTAGCTCTGAAAATCTTTTCTTTGATAAACCTACTTTGATACGAGTTAAAGGGGAGAGGTAGAGGATAAAATAAAGCCCAAAATAGAGTGCAAAAATAAAACACAGATCTATTCAAAAGATATAATTTTTATATCTATCATTTAAAAGGTATACTATTTAATTGTTGCTCTTTATTATGTTGAGAAAATGTTAGAAAAAAAACTTCCTATATATTGGTTGTTCATGTTGTTGCTACAACAAAGTAAGCTTTTCCTCTCTGTTCTTCAAGATCATGAAACCCCATTACAAAATGAACTACTAAACTCTATGTATATGCCTAGAAAATAGAGGCAAAAATAAAACATTTAATTACATTAAACTCCCTTAACAACTCATGGAGAGGAAGATATATGAGATTAGATTACATAATTAATTCATTCTCACAAAAATACCTTGATGCATAGAACATGATAAGGAGATTGAAATGAGGTAGACTTGCTTCACACAGTTGAGTGGATGAAAAGACAAGTTGACATCGTTGGAAAAGAAGTGGTCTATGGAGGAGTAAATGTTAGTATTTATGGTTAATTCCAATAGTCAAGATGAGGAGATTTTAATAGTTACATCCAAATTCAAGTGAAGTAAATTATTTTAACTAGTCAAATTGATAATGAACTGTTAGGAAATTGAAAAGAACCTAAATATTCAAGTTAGGGTAAATAAATACTTTTGGAATTTAAATTTTGTGTTTTCAATTTATTAAATGCTCTTCTTTTCTAATTATTGTTGTATTTTATTATATAAAAGTTGTTAAAAATTATTCTTAAGAATGTTTAAATATATTTTAAAAAGTTATAAAATATATATGTTATTATTTTTTATTGTTCATAAAATATTTTTAGTTTAACTTTGATAATATTTTTAATTTAGATTGGTTGTTATGTTTTCAAGTTGCAATAACATATCTATATTTTTTCTATTGATAATGCCACCGTGTATTGATTTTGTGATGCTCAAACATTTACTTCAAATCTAAAATGTAAAATACATTCATAAATGATCTTCCTATCATCAATTTAACATGTTCAATTTCTATCAATATACTTAATGAAATCAAAATTGCAGATGTAGTTTACCAAATGCTATGAACTTATTGTTCTATTGACATGTCTCAAGATTCTATTTTTACTTGTTGATGTATACTCTTTGGTGTTTCCATGAACATAGAGATTAAATTAACTATGCACAATATGTCAAGCATTGTAGTTATCAAAAAAATCAAACTTTGATTAATCTTTTATACCAATGTTAGATCTACATGTTTCTTGCTATCCTTTTTCATTTATTTTTTGTCAGATTACAATTGATATTCCTATTGATTTACTATTCAATATTTAGTCTCTTTAAATCTCTATTTACATAATTGATTTGACATATAAAAATGTCACTCTTTATTTAGTTCACTTTATATTTCTTCTTAATCTTTACATTACTACATACCCATATTCTATATATATAATTTAAATACTTTCTTCTAAACAATTCTATATTTAATTTATTATTTTATTCTATAACAAAATCAATATATAATTATATTGTAAAATTTACATATTATTATTGAACAATAAAATAATAAATAAAAACTTATAAGTCTGAAATAAAAAAAACCCTATTTCCTATCAAACTTAATAGTTTACATCCCTTGCCAAATATGCTTTGCCAACTTGATCAAAGTCAATATTATAGCCGAACATGAATGAAATATATGTTGATTTGCTAAATTTTCAGACAATATTTACTTCGATGGGGTTAAAATAGCCCGGCATACGTGCCAGATTGGATTACAATAAGAAATAATGATATGGGCTATAGAACCAACGGATTCCAAGGATTCCAACTATTTAAATTTTAAGATTAAAAGCCATACTGAGCAATAATTATGTATTTTGTACAACTATTCAATATTTAGTCTCTTTAAATCTCTATTTACATAATTGATTTGACATATAAAAATGTCACTCTTTATTTAGTTCACTTTATATTTCTTCTTAATCTTTACATTACTACATACCCATATTCTATATATATAATTTAAATACTTTCTTCTAAACAATTCTATATTTAATTTATTATTTTATTCTATAACAAAATCAATATATAATTATATTGTAAAATTTACATATTATTATTGAACAATAAAATAATAAATAAAAACTTATAAGTCTGAAATAAAAAAAACCCTATTTCCTATCAAACTTAACAGTTTACATCCCTTGCCAAATATGCTTTGCCAACTTGATCAAAGTCAATATTATAGCCGAACATGAACGAAATATATGTTGATTTGCTAAATTTTCAGACAATATTTACTTCGATGGGGTTAAAATAGCCCGGCATACGTGCCAGATTGGATTACAATAAGAAATAATGATATGGGCTATAGAACCAACGGATTCCAAGGATTCCAACTATTTAAATTTTAAGATTAAAAGCCATACTGAGCAATAATTATGTATTTTGTACAAATTCTTGCACCCGAAGGTTACAATAGCAACAAGAAGCCACACAAACAATCGATCTTATTATGCAAAAAAAAAAAGAAAAAGCAATCGATCTTATACACTGACACCGCCAAAGAGCGAGTTTGACTGGGAAATGGAAGCATCTGTGCTGTGTAATATGGTAAATAGTTCCAAGTACTGCTGGGTACTGGAGTCGTACCCCAAATAAAACGGAGAGTCAAAAGCTGGTACTGGAGCTTCTTCTTCAAGTATGTGGAGAACTTGTCTCATGCCAAGCCTGCCTTCTGGGTGAGGATTGGAACAGATCAGCCCCACTTTGATCACTCTCTCCATCTCAACTTCAACATATTGCCCACCAAGATCTGGGTCGGCTGCATCCATGAGACTGCCCGTGGAATGCAACTCTCTCGCCCAGTCCACCATAACTATTTGATCAGATTGGAGGGAGTGATCGACAGGTCTCCTCCCGCATGCAACCTCCAACATAAAAATACCAAAGCTGAACACATCTGTAGCAGGGCTGGCCTTTCCTGTGTGTACGAGCTCTGGTGCGATGTACCCCAGCGTTCCTACCACACGAGTAGTGTGCTAGTTTTTTTTATGCTCATACAGACGGGCAAGCCCAAAATCCCCTAGCTTTCCGTTCAGCTCTGAGTCCAGCAAAACGTTGCTGGATTTGATGTCTCTGTGCACTACGCATTGCTCCCACTCTTCGTGAAGATACAACAAACCTGCAGCCACATCTCTGAGGATTTTGTACCTGTGATCCCACTCGAGAATCTTCTTTGGCTTTCCAAATATCATCTTGTCCAGGCTCCCATTTGACATGTAGTCATAAACTATGAATAGCTGCTTTCCCCGCCTGCAGAACCCTCTGATCTGCACAAGATTTCGATGCTGAAGCCGACCAAGACTGGAGATTTCTGCAATGAATTCCTTCACACCATCATCGGTTTCTCTAAGGATACATTTCACCGCTACTTGGAGGCCGTTTGTGGGAAGGACTCCTCTGTATACCCGACCGAAACCTCCGGATCCCAAAAGTTCTTCTTCTCGGAAGCCCTTGGTTGCAATGTGTAGGTCTTTGTACTTGAACCTGTGAGGCCAATACTCCATTTCCCATTCTTCGATAACTTCTCGGTACTGGTTTCTCTTCATCCATACAAGTGACGCTGCCACCAGCACCAGGAGGACAACGCAAGCTGTGCTAATGCTGGCAATTATTCTGGAATTTGAGGTCTTGGACGTTCTGTGTATAAAGGACGGAAGATAAGATGTATTTAGGAATGGGGGCTCTCCATTTGTAGTAAAGCTCCAGGCGAGTATGTAATGCTCTTCAACAAGGGTTCCCGTAGCTGCTGAGAAACCAACATAGATTTCTTCTTCAAAAACGTTGGACAGAGACAAGTTTTTCACGTTTATCAGTGGTTTTTCTGGGCGTTGTGAACCAGACTGTGCAATGGTGACGTTGACCTCATTTTGAAAATGATCATAATCAATCCAAGCTTGAATATTATGACCGTCGTTGAGATCCAAACCACTGAACCGGTTGTTGCGAGTCCAGTAGCCTGCAGTCTTAGCCTGTAAAGACGCGAGGCTATTGAGATCCACACCAACGTGATTGTCATCGATGTCCCCAAATTCCACGTTCTTTGTCGTGTCAAACTCGACCGCAAAGAGATGATTAGAGGCCTCTCCCATGCTTGAGACATTGCTAATCAAGCCAAGGCACTGAGCTGGTATAAATCCCTCTGGAGATCTGTGGGGCGTCATTACAAACGCCATTCCAGGCCCGCTGTGTGTATTTGAACAAGGAACAATGCTAAAAAGCACGGCCTATAGTAAAGTGGGATAGACTGTTGAGGGAGATGGCAGTGGAGTGCAGTGAAGCATTCCCAAACAATTCAAGGGTGGAGGCATTGAATTGGCTGAAGGTAAAATTGATATGGGGCTGTGCAACAAGCGAGGGAGGGAAGAGGAAAAGTAAAAAGAACACACACACGCCTGACATGCTCGATTTTGATTTTCTGTTCTACCTTAAAACATACAAAAGGCAGATGGCCAATGGTGGAAGCAAACCTGGCAAGAAAAACCTAAATTGAGGTTGAAATAAAATTTAAGTAGGTAAACTGGTAAAGCAAGCTTTAAAGATGGTGCAAATTTAGCTTTTTGCTAAATTTCCATACTTTCTAGTTTGCTGGTGCAACTTTAGCTTTTGTCCTACTCAATTTAGGTTACTGGTTGTTCGAATATTAAAAGCTCAAATGTAAGAGTAGATCTGGCAGCAGAAAGAACACATCGTGCCGAAAGGGGTACTAAAATAAAGTAAAACGTCTCGTAACGGTCACCTAAGCTGTGTACCCATGTCGGGGTACGTGTGCTCTTCCTGAAGTTTAATTAGTGTGAAGTTGATTAATGGGGCAAACGTATATTTGGTTAATAAAAATAGAATTAGTTGTTCTTCGATTTTTCATTGCGGAGTAATATTTTTTATAAAGATGAGATGTGAAATTATTATGGATGTATATGATTATTGAAAAGTGTGATGTTTAAATTATTTTATATATCTTAATATTAATTTATATAATATAGGCAATATCATTTTGAAGCGTATTTTGTAATTGTAGTTTTTCAAATTTAAAAATACTACTAATAAAAAAATATTTGTTTAAAATGATATCTTCCAACATATGTTATATAGAATAATATTAAAATATATAATATTAATTGAAATTTAATATATATTATTAATTAATACTATTAAATGATAATATTATATTATATATACTTATATTAAATAATAATAATAGATTAATATTATTATTAATATTAATAATATTAATGATTATTATTGATTATATTAAATTATATTATTACTAATATTTTATATATTATGATTATATTATTAATATTACATGAATACTTATAATATTAATATGCAACAAAAACAAGAGTCGTGTTCCGAGTCTACTTTCTAAACTACTATTTTTTGAAAATGGTAGAGATTAAGGGGTTCAAAAAGGGGCGCCACATAAATTGGTCTTGTTTTTTTCAAAAAAAATAACATAGCGTTTATGTGCCCCCTTAAAACATTAACTTTGTTTGTATTTCAAAAATCACTTTGCTGAGAAATTAATGAACACCATGTGATTATCCCTATTTTTTTTTGCTAATTTTTAATTAATATATCATCTTTTACTAATTTTCAAAGTGAACACATCCTGAAAAATAGAAATATGAATGTGCCCCCCCTAAATTTTTTGAAAATTGATGGAAAATCTTTTTTTTTTTAATATGTGTAGAATGGAGTCTAGTTTCTAAAAATGTAATCTATTTGAAAGTTCGATGAATGGTTAAAAAATAAATGAAAAATACCAAATGTTAGTTTTTGAAAAAATCGGATACACCAACAGAAGAAATTAAAGATGAAAACCTTAACATACTCAAAATATGAAAAAAATTACATGGTTAGATAGCTAAGAGAGAGCTTAATATAATCCAAGTTTTTTTTACTTGACATTAAAACATGTGAAAACCTTATGGGAGCACACTTGAGATTATGTCAATTTTTTTCCAATATACAAAAACACGTCTTTAGTTGTTGGAAAGTCAATCCAAGCCATTGGGTTGGAAGCCCAAGGAAAATCCAAGCCAAAGATTAAAATTTTTCAAAGAAATATAAAATGTGGGTGCATTATAACGTGCTCACATTATGTTT
>VDFB02229563.1:134666-151994 GCA_007258455.2 Sequoia sempervirens
GGAGAGAGAGGTGAGATAAATAGGTAAAATGGGAGAGAGAGAGAGAGAGAGAGAGAGATGACATGAAGTAGTGAGAGGTAGGGAGAGAGAGAGGATATAGAGATCTGAAATAGGAGAAGAAAGAGAAAAAATAAAATTTTAATATAAAACATAATGTGAGCACGTTATAATGCACCCACATTTTATATTTCTTTGAAAAATTTTAATCTTTGGCTTGGATTTTCCTTGGGCTTCCAACCCAATGGCTTGGATTGACTTTCCAACAACTAAAGACGTGTTTTTGTATATTGGAAAAAAATTGACATAATCTCAAGTGTGCTCCCATAAGGTTTTCACATGTTTTAATGTCAAGTAAAAAAAACTTGGATTATATTAAGCTCTCTCTTAGCTATCTAACCATGTAATTTTTTTCATATTTTGAGTATGTTAAGGTTTTCATCTTTAATTTCTTCTGTTGGTGTATCCGATTTTTTCAAAAACTAACATTTGGTATTTTTCATTTTATTTTTAACTATTCATGAACTTTCAAATAGATTACATTTTAGAAACTAGACTCCATTCTACACATATTAAAAAAAAAAAGATTTTCCATCAATTTTCAAAAAATTTAGGGGGGGCACATTCATATTTCTATTTTTCAGGATGTGTTCACTTTGAAAATTAGTAAAAGATGATATATTAATTAAAAATTAGCAAAAAAAAATAGGGATAATCACATGGTGTTCATTAATTTCTCAGCAAAGTGATTTTTGAAATACAAACAAAGTTAATGTTTTAAGGGGGCACATAAACGCTATGTTATTTTTTTTGAAAAAAACAAGACCAATTTATGTGGCGCCCCTTTTTGAACCCCTTAATCTCTACCATTTTCAAAAAATAGTAGTTTAGAAAGTAGACTCGGAACACGACTCTTGTTTTTGTTGCATATTAATATTATAAGTATTCATGTAATATTAATAATATAATCATAATATATAAAATATTAGTAATAATATAATTTAATATAATCAATAATAATCATTAATATTATTAATATTAATAATAATATTAATCTATTATTATTATTTAATATAAGTATATATAATATAATATTATCATTTAATAGTATTAATTAATAATATATATTAAATTTCAATTAATATTATATATTTTAATATTATTCTATATAACATATGTTGGAAGATATCATTTTAAACAAATATTTTTTTATTAGTAGTATTTTTAAATTTGAAAAACTACAATTACAAAATACGCTTCAAAATGATATTGCCTATATTATATAAATTAATATTAAGATATATAAAATAATTTAAACATCACACTTTTCAATAATCATATACATCCATAATAATTTCACATCTCATCTTTATAAAAAATATTACTCCGCAATGAAAAATCGAAGAACAACTAATTCTATTTTTATTAACCAAATATACGTTTGCCCCATTAATCAACTTCACACTAATTAAACTTCAGGAAGAGCACACGTACCCCGACATGGGTACACAGCTTAGGTGACCGTTACGAGACGTTTTACTTTATTTTAGTACCCCTTTCGGCACGATGTGTTCTTTCTGCTGCCAGATCTACTCTTACATTTGAGCTTTTAATATTCGAACAACCAGTAACCTAAATTGAGTAGGACAAAAGCTAAAGTTGCACCAGCAAACTAGAAAGTATGGAAATTTAGCAAAAAGCTAAATTTGCACCATCTTTAAAGCTTGCTTTACCAGTTTACCTACTTAAATTTTATTTCAACCTCAATTTAGGTTTTTCTTGCCAGGTTTGCTTCCACCATTGGCCATCTGCCTTTTGTATGTTTTAAGGTAGAACAGAAAATCAAAATCGAGCATGTCAGGCGTGTGTGTGTTCTTTTTACTTTTCCTCTTCCCTCCCTCGCTTGTTGCACAGCCCCATATCAATTTTACCTTCAGCCAATTCAATGCCTCCACCCTTGAATTGTTTGGGAATGCTTCACTGCACTCCACTGCCATCTCCCTCAACAGTCTATCCCACTTTACTATAGGCCGTGCTTTTTAGCATTGTTCCTTGTTCAAATACACACAGCGGGCCTGGAATGGCGTTTGTAATGACGCCCCACAGATCTCCAGAGGGATTTATACCAGCTCAGTGCCTTGGCTTGATTAGCAATGTCTCAAGCATGGGAGAGGCCTCTAATCATCTCTTTGCGGTCGAGTTTGACACGACAAAGAACGTGGAATTTGGGGACATCGATGACAATCACGTTGGTGTGGATCTCAATAGCCTCGCGTCTTTACAGGCTAAGACTGCAGGCTACTGGACTCGCAACAACCGGTTCAGTGGTTTGGATCTCAACGACGGTCATAATATTCAAGCTTGGATTGATTATGATCATTTTCAAAATGAGGTCAACGTCACCATTGCACAGTCTGGTTCACAACGCCCAGAAAAACCACTGATAAACGTGAAAAACTTGTCTTTGTCCAACGTTTTTGAAGAAGAAATCTATGTTGGTTTCTCAGCAGCTACGGGAACCCTTGTTGAAGAGCATTACATACTCGCCTGGAGCTTTACTACAAATGGAGACTAGAGGCCCCGTTCCTAAATACATCTAATCTTCCGTCCTTTATACACAGAACGTCCAAGACCTCAAATTCCAGAATAATTGCCAGCATTAGCACAGCTTGCGTTGTCCTCCTGGTGCTGGTAGCAGCGTCACTTGTGTGGATGAAGAGAAACCAGTACCGAGAAGTTATCGAAGAATGGGAAATGGAGTATTGGCCTCACAGGTTCAAGTACAAAGACCTACACATCGCAACCAAGGGCTTCCGAGAAGAACAACTTTTGGGATCCGGAGGTTTCGGTCGGGTATACAGAGGAGTCCTTCCCACAAACGGCCTCCAAGTAGCGGTGAAATGTATCCTTAGAGAAACCGACGATGGTGTGAAGGAATTCATAGCAGAAATCTCCAGTCTTGGTCGGCTTCAGCGTCGAAATCTTGTGCAGATCAGAGGGTTCTGCAGGCGGGGAAAGCAGCTATTCATAGTTTATGACTACATGTCAAATGGGAGCCTGGACAAGATGATATTTGGAAAGCCAAAGAAGATTCTCGAGTGGGATCACAGGTACAGAATCCTCAGAGATGTGGCTGCTTGTATCTTCACGAAGAGTGGGAGCAATGCGTAGTGCACAGAGACATCAAGTCCGGCAACGTTTTGCTGTACTCAGATCTGAATGGAAAGCTAGGGGATTTTGGGCTTGCCCGTCTATACGAGCATAAAAAAAAACTCGCACACTACTCGTGTGGTAGGAACGCTGGGGTACATCGCACCAGAGCTCGTACACACAGGAAAGGCCAGCCCTGCTACAGATGTGTTCAGCTTTGGTATTTTTATGTTGGAGGTTGCATGCGGGAGGAGACCTGTCGATCACTCCCTCCAATCTGATCAAATAGTTATGGTGGACTGGGCGAGAGAGTTGCATGCCACAGGCAGTCTCATGGATGCAGCCGACCCAAATCTTGGTGGGAAATATGTTGAAGTTGAGATGGAGAGAGTGCTCAAAGTGGGGCTGATCTGTTCCAATCCTCACCCAGAAGGCAGGCTTGGCATGGGACAAGTTCTCCAAATACTTGAAGAAGAAGCTCCAGTACCAACTTTTGACTCTCCGTTTTATTTGGGTACGACTCCAGTACCCAGCAGTACTTGGAACTATTTACCATATTACAGTCACAGCACAGATGGTTCCATTTCCCAGTCAAACTCGCTCTTTGGCGGTGTCAGTGTACAAGATCGATTGTTTTGTTTTTTTTTTTGGCATAATAAGATCGATTGTTTGTGTGGCTTCTTGTTGCTATTGTAACCTTCGGGTGCAAGTATTTGTACAAAATAGATAATTATTGCTCAGTATGGCTTTTAATCTTAAAATTTAAATAGTTGGAATCCGTTGGTTCTATAGCCCATATCATTATTTCTTATTGTAATCCAATCTGGCACGTATGCCGGGCTATTTTAACCCCATCAAAGTAAATATTGTCTGAAAATTTAGCAAATCAACATGTTTTTAGTTCACGTTCGGCTGTAATATTGACTTTGATCAAGTTGGCAAAGCATATTTGGCAAGGGATGTAAACTGTTAAGTTTTATAGGAAATAGGGTTTTTTTCATTTCAGACTTATAAGTTTTTATTTATTATTTTATTGTTCAATAATAATATGTAAATTTTACAATATAATTATATATTGATTTTGTTATAGAATAAAATAATAAATTAAATATAGAATTGTTTAGAAGAAAGTATTTAAATTATATATATAGAATATGGGTATGTAGTAATGTAAAGATTAAGAAGAAATATAAAGTGAACTAAATAAAGAGTGACATTTTTATATGTCAAATCAATTATGTAAATAGAGATTTAAAGAGACTAAATATTGAATAGTAAATCAATAGGAATATCAATTGTAATCTGACAAAAAATAAATGAAAAAGGATAGCAAGAAACATGTAGATCTAACATTGGTATAAAAGATTAATCAAAGTTTGATTTTTTTGATAACTACAATGCTTGACATATTGTGCATAGTTAATTTAATCTCTATGTTCATGGAAACACCAAAGAGTATACATCAACAAGTAAAAATAGAATCTTGAGACATGTCAATAGAACAATAAGTTCATAGCATTTGGTAAACTACATCTGCAATTTTGATTTCATTAAGTATATTGATAGAAATTGAACATGTTAAATTGATGATAGGAAGATCATTTATGAATGTATTTTACATTTTAGATTTGAAGTAAATGTTTGAGCATCACAAAATCAATACACGGTGGCATTATCAATAGAAAAAATATAGATATGTTATTGCAACTTGAAAACATAACAACCAATCTAAATTAAAAATATTATCAAAGTTAAACTAAAAATATTTTATGAACAATAAAAAATAATAACATATATATTTTATAACTTTTTAAAATATATTTAAACATTCTTAAGAATAATTTTTAACAACTTTTATATAATAAAATACAACAATAATTAGAAAAGAAGAGCATTTAATAAATTGAAAACACAAAATTTAAATTCCAAAAGTATTTATTTACCCTAACTTGAATATTTAGGTTCTTTTCAATTTCCTAACAGTTCATTATCAATTTGACTAGTTAAAATAATTTACTTCACTTGAATTTGGATGTAACTATTAAAATCTCCTCATCTTGACTATTGGAATTAACCATAAATACTAACATTTACTCCTCCATAGACCACTTCTTTTCCAACGATGTCAACTTGTCTTTTCATCCACTCAACTGTGTGAAGCAAGTCTACCTCATTTCAATCTCCTTATCATGTTCTATGCATCAAGGTATTTTTGTGAGAATGAATTAATTATGTAATCTAATCTCATATATCTTCCTCTCCATGAGTTGTTAAGGGAGTTTAATGTAATTAAATGTTTTATTTTTGCCTCTATTTTCTAGGCATATACATAGAGTTTAGTAGTTCATTTTGTAATGGGGTTTCATGATCTTGAAGAACAGAGAGGAAAAGCTTACTTTGTTGTAGCAACAACATGAACAACCAATATATAGGAAGTTTTTTTTCTAACATTTTCTCAACATAATAAAGAGCAACAATTAAATAGTATACCTTTTAAATGATAGATATAAAAATTATATCTTTTGAATAGATCTGTGTTTTATTTTTGCACTCTATTTTGGGCTTTATTTTATCCTCTACCTCTCCCCTTTAACTCGTATCAAAGTAGGTTTATCAAAGAAAAGATTTTCAGAGCTAAGGTTTTCAACAAAGGTTTTTCAAGTAGTTATCAAGCAAAGACTTTTTCAAAGAGACAAGTTATCACAGTCAACAATGGCAGCAAGAACAAGCTTCACAAACCCACAAATTCCATGGTTTAATGGGAAGAATTATGATTATTTGGTAATTACCATGAAAGCTTTATTTTTCTCTCAAGATATTTGGGATATTGTTGAGAAGGGATTTCCAGAGCCAACTGATGTAGCAACATACAATGCATTGACTCAAGCAAAGAAATATTTGTTGAGAGATAATAAAAAGAAGGATTCAAAAGCTCTCTTTTATATACTTCAAGCAGTGCATAAGAGCATTTTCCCAAGGATTACAACAAAAAAAAGTCCAAACAAATATGGGATATTCTTCAAACGGCCTATAAAGGCATGAAAAAAGTTAAAACAACTAAATTGTAAAAGTTGAGAAGTGATTTGGAAACAATATACATGAAGGACACTAAATCAGTAGATTCATTATACACCCAAATTATTGGACTAGTAAATCAAATCAGATCACATGGTGAGACAATTGAAGATAGGAGAGTGCTTGAAAAGATTCTAAGTAGTTTTCTCATAAAATTTAAATCAATTATTGTTTCCATAGAGGAAACAAAGAACTTCACATAGTTTTTAGTTGATGAGTTCCATGCATCTCCCATTTCACATGAACATTAGTAAGTAGGTCAACAAACACATCATTGGAGCATGCATCCAAGTCACAAGTTTCAATTAGTTATGATAGAGATAGACGTAGATCAAATTTCAGAGGTAGAGGGAGAAAATATTATAGAGGTGAAAGAAGCGGCTCATCAAGCTCAAGTGGAAGACACGACAGCCAAAACTCATCCCAAAGTCTTGATCACAAGGTCAAAGGTATGAGAAGGCTCAAATTCAATGTTATTATTATAAAAATTATGGGCATTATTCAAATGAGTGTAGGAAGAAACAATATGATTTTAGCAAACCAAATAAAAAATTTACAAAATAAAATAAAAATCAGGGCAATATGCTCATAGCATGTAATGTACCACAAGAAAATCAAAAGGATGTATGGTTCTTAGACTCTAGTTGCAGCAATCACATGACTAGGAACCTATAAATGTTCTCAAGTTTAGATGAAAATGTAAAATATAATGTCATATTGGGTAATGAAAATAAATTATCGATTATGGGTAAAGGAAACATCAACATTCTAATTAAATAGGGAGAAGAATTATATTTTAGATTTGTATTTTGTGCCTAGTCTAAAACATAACATAATGAACATTGGACAACTTGTTCAAAAGGGATATAAAGTCTTCTTCAAAAATAGAGAATGCATTATTTTGGATAAATTTCCAAGTAACCAACTTATTACCAAAGTCAAAATAACAAGTAATAGAATGTTTCCCCTAAAGATTAAGCTAGATTTGAATGTGGAATTTGCTCAAGCATACCCAAAAAATTAACTCACAATTGGATAAAGAAGAAGTTACAACAATCACTCAAAAAATCTTGAACAAGAAGAAATAAAAGATGAAAATTTGTTATGGAACCTAAGATTTGTGTATCTCAACTTTGGAGGTCTAACCAACTAAATAGGAAAAGTACGGTAAAGGGTTTTCCATTAATAGAGAAACCAAAAAGATTTTGTGAAGGATGCATCTTGGGAAAACAACATAGAGAAACATTTTCAATCGACAAGTCAATTCAAGCAAGAGCACCTTTAGAGATTATGCATTCAGATTTGTGTGGACCTATTAAAACACCCTCAATTGGTGAAAGTTTCCATTTCTTAACTTTTATTGATGATTATTCAAGAAAAACATGGGTCTACTTTCTAAAGAAAAAGAATGAGGCATTTGATTTATTTCATCAATTCAAGCCTCTTGTTGAAAATAAAAGTGGGTACTACATCAAAGCATTGAAAATGGATAGAGGTGGTCAATACATCTCAAATGCATTTCTAATTTTTTGGGAGGGTCATGGAATTCACAAGCAAGTCACAACTAGATACACACCTCAAAAAATTGGGTAGCTGAAAGAAAAAATAGAACAATCATGGAAATGGTAAGAAGCATGTTGAAAGAAAAATATTTATCAAATGAATATTGGGGTGAAGTTGTAGCTTGTACAACATATATTATGAATAGATATCCAACCAAGAGTTTGAATAATGTGATTTCAAAAGAAGCATGGACTAGAAGAAAACATAATGTTGCTCACATGAGAGTATTTGGATGTGTGGAATATGCACATGTGTTGAATGAGTTAAGAAAAAAATTAGACAACAAAGGAGAAAAATATATATTTTTTGGATATAGTGATGAATCTAATTCATACAAATTATATAATCTAATAACCAAGAAAGTTATAATCAGCAGAGATGTGCAGTTCATAGAAGATGAAGGATGGGATGGAAGTTTGCAGAAAAAAATTAATATAGAAGTCAACTTACCACAAGAAGATAAATAATTTTTTATATTGGAAGTACTCCATCAAATGTGACTCCTTTCGCGCCCATTCATGCTCAAAAAAGTGGTCAACAAATGACACCATCATGAAGTGTAAGGATAACCCCATGTATTCCAACAACTACTCCTTCAAATGGACAAAAAAACCAACTACAAGTGGAATTCAAGGTGTAGGACCATCAAGTCCACATTCCACAAGTTCTAGTTCAAGTGATATGTCAAATCTTACATTGGAAAGCTTGAGGAGAAAAAAAAATAGAAGTATAAGAGAAATTTATGAGAAAAATGAAGGTGAGAATAATGTTGGATTTATTTAGCTTTTTGCATTTTATTCACAAGTCGAAGATCCAATTCATTTTAAAGTTTGACCACTTTTACTTGTTCTTTAGTAGTATCTTTGTGTATTCTTTGATGTCTTTTTACTTTGTTATTTTATATCTACCTCCTACTAGTAATGGGGAACCCCTAGTTGGGATGATAAATGATACCAAATTGCTAGGTCACTAAGGAAAACACTACTGCAACTATCATTTCTCATTCTTTGGATTATCTATATCTTAGATATGAGAATTTGAGTTACTTTATTTATTTTATATTTTATGTTTTAGTATTTTAAATTAATAATGCTAGTTTAGTCATTTCCCTTGTTCTAAACCTATAATACTATGCTGTAATTTTTATTTAAGATATAATAGTGTTGTTTCTTATAATATATTTGGATTCAAATTCATTTCTTTTAAAATGCTATTAAAGCATGATAATTCCATTTATATTCAAGAGCCCTCAAAACTTCACATTCTATCCATAAAAAATCATAAGATACAATCTAATGAATTAACAAAACATTCCTATGAACCAAATATAATTGTTTTACTCAAATACTAAAAGAAGATCAAAATTTAATAATTTGTGTACTATATAGGAATGCTTTGTTCTGTTTGATAGTAGGAAAAACTAGTTCATTCAAGTATTGCTTGCATGAACATGTTCTTTTCTATTTTTTATTTCATTTTCATTGTACTTTTGAAAATCAAAAAAATATTTTCTTTCTTTAGTTTAGAATATTTTAGTTCTTTTAGCAATAAAATATTTGCATGCATATACACATAAACCTAGAAAATAGATAAATAAATAAATAAATAATTCATCCCAAAATAATAGTTTAATTAGGAGTAATTTACTTCAACATTCACGAAACACAAAAATAACATAAATTTTAAAAATAAAAAGAAAAAAACACTTTGTATGTCCTTCATTCATTTGAGATAAAAACATTTTCAAAATTAGTTTAAACCTTCAAGATATTAACATCTAAGCATTCAAAGATAAGCATTAAAAACATGGAAAACATTTAAACATTCAATTAAAAAAAATCTAGATCAAGAATAAAATAAAAATTAAACAATCAAAATACAAGTAAATACATTCTAAACCATCAAAGGAATATCTACTTTAATTATCCCACTCTCAATCATAGTCGAACATTTCAAACTTATGTGTAGAGGGTGAGGGTAATTTGGGTACGAGCCATTTGAATGGGCTAAGATAATTCTTAGCAAGTCTTATAGCTACTTAGGTTGTTGAACAAGAAGAAATATGGAAATAATTCAACAAGAAATAATAAGTTATTAGCCATTGAACTAGCTCATCTTGAGTTCATTTTGAAGATAAAATCCTCACATTTTGAAAAACTTCCTTGAAAATTCCCAATAATATTTTAACCTTCTATAAATAGAAATTACCAATCATGATACTATTCCTACAACACAACTAAATAATTTTTCCACTCACTAGGAACTATTTCCTTGTGAAGAGAGTAGTTTGCTAAATTTTATTTTGACACCTAATTAAGAGTAATCCACCACTATTAAATTAAACATGGGAAACACATTTGCATTGAGTTTGTGATTTACACAACATAGTGGTTAGTCACCACTCATATTGGGGTTTAGAAAATCATTCCTTCTTGTGCAAGAATACTAGGATCATGAGTAGGTCATGAAATAAATAATGTGCTTTGGGAAAGATATATAAGAAAGTAAGGCAAAAAAAAATCTAAATATTAAAAATGTATTAGATTAAAAAATTAACCCTTAACAAGGTAGACAAGCGCAAGTAATATGGGCTAAAGTGAAACTCACAAAATGAAGTAAAAACCCTAGAATAAGAGATACAAAAATGAAATGGGAATGTAAACAATAGAAAGATAAAAATAAAAATACAACCATAAATGTATATTTGACATACTAAAATAGTGAAGGTATAAGACCTAATGTCAAACTCTAGGTATGATGTAAAATTAAAAATTAAGATTGTCAAAAGTTATAAAGGAAAATAACCCTTCCTTAATGTTAATCTAGGCTAATCAAATAAATTCACACACAAGCATAAACAAACCTAGATTGATTAAAAATTAGTTGAAAGTTGAATAACAAATGCTAATTTAAGAAATTAAGATGAGATGGATAGGGTTAGGGCTCTTGAATCAAAAAGGAAACATGATCATTTACATCTAATGACTTGATTCACCATAATCTAGAAAATTGAAAATATTGGTGTGTAAACTATGCTTGAATTTTATGTAGACATGTTATAATCTTTTGGGGTTGTGTGGATATGATCTAAAATATGTGGTTTTAACTTATAAAAATATAAACTTTTTCTATTTGGTTCATAATAGTATCCACTTCTTATTAATTATTAAGGATTATTGGTATTTAAAACTCCTTTGGGGATTTTAAAATTTCTAGCTTCAAGTTATCGTAGGTCAACCCAACAATTATATTTATAATCATGAAAATAATAAAAAAATGGTAATAAAGCATAAAAGCAACAATGGTTTTTCTGCAAACATTAATTCCATTTAAGGTAATAAAATTGAATTATCCCATCAAATGATCTTTGAAGATATAGGATTTTAAATGATTGTCAAATCTAAATCAATACTCAAATGAATGTGTTTAAATATATTGACATAACGTTCTCTACCACAAACATTTACTATGTTTTACCCAATGGATAAAGGAAATAGGGCAAGAGTTAGTAATTTTAGTTTCATTTATTTTTAATTGGGTTATATTTTCATCATGTGAGATAATTATTACACATCAAATAAATGATCTAGGATACAAAATATTTCAATATTAGGATTGGATAAGTTGAAGTAGGGATTTATACAATGAGGCAAATGTGTGAAAACATATTTGACTAGGGCATAAATAAGGAAATGTGTATAGGAATGTGTATAAGGAGAATTAAATGAGGGTGAACAAGGACCAAATAAGGAGCCAAATCTAGCTTAAAAATGTGCCACATGTTTCTTTGTAATCATATCAAGACATTATCTAAAAATGAGCCCATAATTAAATTGAAATTGGAATGAGTATGCAAATTTTTCCATTACAAAATAATAGTAATCATTTATTTACTTATTTGTATAATGTATATTTTTATGTGAGCTTTTATTTTAAATTTGGATGAAGAGGCATGAAAAATTCATCTAAATAAAGTGCACATAGCCATAGTCTAATAGTTGAAGTTGTTAAATTTGGACATTATTACTTTCAATTTTATTATTGGCTCCTTAATATAATAATAATACTTTATTTTATCTATTTTCTATCTATCTATATATTTATGAGGATACATGGATTATAAAGAGCCCACCATAAAAGATGAAGGTTGATTCAAAATAGTGTGAATTTGGTATAATGAGTATGCTTAATCCTTGATAATAAATTAATCAAATATCGCCTTACCCTCAATATTAAACCAAAATCAATAGATAAGAGAAAATATAAAATAATTGTCTTAAAATATATTGTGCATATATAGTCTATAATATTTTTTATTAAAAAGATATATTTTTATATCTATATTGAAATTGAAAAAATAATTTGATCTTTCAAAAGAAGAATGTGGAATGCAATTACCATTTTAGTATTTTCTTTAAATAATAAATTATTTTCTTTGGCTATAAAGGTTAAATTCAATACATTTCTTAGCCACAAATAGGGGCTTTAACTTTGATAGGATGATAAACAAAAATTAGATTTTTTTTGAACTTATTAGTTATAATCATTTCAGGTGTGAATATGTTAAAAGATAAGAGAGTGATTTTTCTTTCTTTCTCACATTGATATTCATATTTCTATTAATAAAAATAATTCATCAAAAATTATCAACTATTTAAGCCATATTTTATTATTATTTCATACATAAGATACATTTTAAAATTTGAAACAATATTTTCAATATTAATGAGGTTTGAAAGTTTATAAGAAAAGGATATTGGTTATCTGAGCTTACGATGGCCCTAAAAGGATATGATCTTCACCATGGCTCTAAGGTGGTGGGTGCTATCTTCGATTGTGAAAACTTCCATTTGGACTCTGCTCATTCTTCTTTATTGTGGGAAATGGTTCACAACCTGGTTGTTGCCAATCTAGTGGGGCTCTCTTCCCACCTTAATGTTCTGAGGCATGAAGTGGGTGGCTCTTTGTACTACAAAGCTAAAATTTGTTCAATGCAATCCATTTTTTGTATTGTCATGCCATGGAGGATTTATATGTGGCACTTTACTTTCCTCCTCCTGTTGATATTGCTTCCTCATCTAAAGTGGTAAAGACTAAGTTTGATTTTTTTCTCCTCTGATTAATGTATTTTATTGCTACCATTGCTTATTTCAGATTTGGATGAGCATGTATGTCTCAATTATGTATATGGTAGCTTTGTTTGTTTTAGCCTTGTGCTATCATGTATAATCCAGCTATGTATTAAATTTGGACAATCATTTTCAAGACTGTATGCTTGCTCCAACCTTGTATCTCCTTTCATATTATCAATACAAGATATCTTTATGGTGGCTTGCCACTTTTATTTTTAAAAATAATACAAAAAATATTGAAGCCAAATAATATTATAACTAGAAATTAATAAATTAATGATATAACATTAGTTCATATTCATAATAGTTGTATGGAATCAAAAGATATATTCTATCTTAATTTAATCTAATAAAAAAATAATTTAAATAAGTGTTGTTCTTGTTAATATTTACTTTAGGTTCATGAGAGATTATGGTCTTATTAATATGATAGGTAAAATTTATCTAGTTTCCTAATTAACTAGAAATTAAGAGGTTATATGGATCTTGAATGATTCTTTAGACATCAAGGTTTTGATTCCCTTATATCAAAAAAAATATTTTTTTTAAAAAAAACATTAAATAACAATTTAAGGTGACCTAAGAGTACCTTTTCTAAATAAAAATAATATTTAGAGAAATATTAATGCATAATTTGTACAACACAATTACTATATCATAATTTTATATAATATACAATATTAAATAAATATATATAAGATGACTTGTGACATTTGTACCCTATCTATTTATCATATTGGATGTTTATTCAACTCAAAATAATAAATAAAATTACACAATAAAAGTTTAACTATTTAAAGGAAGTATGATATTATTAGACATTAAAAA
This sequence comes from Sequoia sempervirens, assembly GCA_007258455.2. NCBI lineage: Eukaryota > Viridiplantae > Streptophyta > Pinopsida > Cupressales > Cupressaceae > Sequoia > Sequoia sempervirens. Next base: position 148,412 of record VDFB02229563.1, read on the forward strand.
AGGTAGAAATTTTCACTCAATCAAATAGGGCTTGAATGCACTATAAATCATTTTATATATTTTGAGATAAATTAATTAATTAATCTAACATTATAGTTGCTTTAAACAATTATATGTTTTTGTTAAATTTCATTTATGATAATTTACAACTAAATAGACACCCAATACATTGAATGGACACTACCACTTATATAACTTAATTATAATCAAAATTTATAGGAATATTTTATTTTTTAATGTTAAATAACTTCATATCATTTCTAATATCAATTTCATATTAGAAACTAACCTTGATACAGCCCTATCTCCTAGAGATGTCCAATTTTGATGTCAACTTCTTATCTAATGTTAAAATATATAACACCATCTTGACATTTTTTCTTTTTACTACAAGAATCAAGTAGCCCCCCTATAAGCCACAATGCACCTAGTAAACCTTTTTCACGTGACCAGTGATGCTAGCGCGACATGCCCATTCGGTACCATGGGGATGGAGGGTGTTGATGTGGATGTTAGTTAGATCTTGACTGTGCCAGTTTTACTCAAGGTTCATTGTGAATCTATTTTTACAAAGGGACTTACACATTGGATCTGAAAGAATGGTTAGATTTTGAAGATAATTTTTAATTTCACGAAATCAACCTTTAATCTATGTTCAAAGATCTTTAATTTGAATATATTTACTTATTTCAAAACACTTTCATCATCATATTTATTATTTCTTCAAATCAAAAAATTTGCAACAATATTTCATGAATTTCAAACAATTTTGCTATCACTTAAGTAGATTTAGCTTTAAGCATTCAACAATTTTATGGAAACGAAATATTTTCAATAAGATTTAATTCATTCATCTAATTTTTGGAACATTTTCAATAATTTAAACATATAATCTAAAATAAAGCATAAAAATATTGAAAATAAAAATTTCTCTTGGCTATTCTCCACGCATGCCTCAAGAGTTAATCAAATCAAAGCAAACCGCTTTATACTTCACCAGATTGCTTCACAACTACATATAAAATGGTGCAAGCTTTTAAAGAGAGGGGTTTTAGTTTGGACACTGAGTAGGTGTTGTATGCACCCTTAAACAACACAACATGCAGTCTTGTTCAACTGAACTAGCAAAACCAACTACAAAAATACATGAGATAGGTAGCTATAAAATTGACTTTGATATTGATTGAATTCTATGTGCATACAAGTTTTTAGTTCGGAATGTTTCAAAAATCAGGAAAAAAAAACTTAAAGAAGTTTTGGCTCTTCTGACATCCACAAATTTAGAACTTAAAATAAAATAAAGTAGTAAACGACCTTGTACAGGAACAAGGCCTCAAAAGTTCAAAATTAAAGTTTATCCAGAGAATCAGAAATAACAATTCAAAATGTAGCACATGGCATATGCCAACTATCATCAAAATCTTCTAGATGAAGGCAAAGCTTTGACTTCCTCAACAACAACACTTTTCACTTTCAAACTCCGATACACAATACTCTACATAAATGAAGGCTACTGGCATCCTTTAGAATACTAGAAAGGAAACATCCACTAGGACCAGGAACAACCTGCAAAAATCAATTATAACAAAATATGTTTGTGACACTTCTGGTATCTGATATCCAGTACTTCCTTTTATCATTTAGGGCTCAGGTTCTGGGATCTTTTATTCCCTTTTCTTCAACTGATATTCTCAAAAAGCATTCAATATTTGGTGCATATGCTCTTTTGAAATCCCTTACATATTTCCTTCCAACTGAACTTGATCCTAGTGTATTCTTCTAATATCTGGAGTATACTAGCATTCCTCTTTACTTTTTTTATTTCATATCTAGCTATAGTGTTCCTACACTATATGATTTCATCAATTCCCCCCTAGGTTAACAACTGAATAGGGTCTTTAATTATCCTTTCAATCCATTCCTTGAAGGCTTTCGCTTCTTTACCCTCCTGTCCTCGTGCTTGGGGATCACAATCTTGATGTGCTAGCATTTCAATGAAATCTTGATCTTTATCAAGCAACATACTACATTTCTTAGTGACCTTTTCAAATCCTTTAATACATTGTGTCAATGTGTCACCTTCCCATTTCAACTATTTCTTCCATTTTTTTGGTAATGGAAGTTCTTGTTCTGAAATTATAATTTTTCCTATGAATTCTTGGACATCCATTTGCATTAGAGTTTTAACATTTCACCTTTTGGCTTCAACCTGTTCTTGGTGAAACTTGCATTCACCTTCAAATCTTCTGTATTTCTCAGACTAATGGTATTATTCCTTATTCTTCCCTATTGCATTTGTAATATATTCTTCTCCTTGCCTCACCCAATACTCAATCCATTCTTCAAATACATTCATTTTGTGGTGAACTGCTGCAATTGTATCCACTTGTTCTTGTGACATTAGTACTGGATTTTGGGGAAATTCAGTTTGTGCTTGACCAGATAGGGTTAATGATTTTATAAAATTTTCTAGGCTACAAACCCGTTCTTTTAACTCTCTTTTCTTCTTTTTATTCTTTTGTACCCTGGCAACCATTGCATCTAAATTCTTCTTTATTTCTTCTAACTCTTGTATCTAGGATGAGTGTCCAAGATTGATACATGTTACCTTATACTCCTTGGGCATTACCTCATGTTTATTTTTATCAAATATTGAAGTAGCTATATGGATTGTTCTACCTCCATCTGTATTCTTCTATATGACATGTTTCGCTTTAGCTCTATGCCTAGGCTTACGATTATCTACTTCTTGTATAAAACTATTAATATCCAGGGGAACTATCTCTACTTCCATTAGAGAATCCAATTCCTTGATCAACCAATTAGGTGCATCCTCATCACGGTCTACCTCTATAATATTCCTTTGTTCTTGGTTTCTAGTTGATTCAAGAACTTCTTCTCTTACTTCTTCAAATTTATTTGTTGCATCCTCTGAAATAGGAATATCTTCAATAATTTATGGTATAGATTCTAGATTATTGGGGTTTGACATTGTCTCCTCTATTTGGAGACTTATATTTTCCTTTTTAGCCAAGTGTTCAACATCAGCTCCTTGGACGTCACTTTCCTTGTATCCTTTCACATCAATATTTTCTTCATTTCCAACTTTATCACCTAAAACATGTGTAGTTTCTTTATTCTCATCTTCAACCTGATCCTCCTCTAATTTTTCAAAGACCTGTGGTTTTTTATTATCATTTGGATCATTCCCAAGTGAAGGTTGGGAATCAAAGGAATCTTCAATAAAATTTTCATTAGTAGGATCCTGCCCTGCAATCTTCCCTATTTCCATCTCAAGAACATTAGGGTTCCCAACTTTTGAAGAAAGTGTTCTTTGTATGAATTCTTCTTCTTCAACATTTATAGGAGTGGACCCTATGTCTGGGATTTCTTCTACCATTGGTTGTACCATGGGTTTATCCTTAGACTTCTTTTCTTTTACCTTTTCCCACATGGCACCCCATTATCCTTAGACTTCTTTTCTTTTACCTTTTCCCACATGGCACCCCATTTATCCATTTATTCCTTAATCCTAGCTTCATCTGCCTCAAAAATTTCATCCAAAACCATAGGAGTTTCTCCT
>VDFB02229564.1:0-21069 GCA_007258455.2 Sequoia sempervirens
TTGAATTTGGTGGTCCTTGCTCTTCATGAGAAAGGTTGCAAGGATTACTAGGTCAAATTTAGTGGCTTCCTATTCATTTTGAACCACTTCACTTGCAACAACCACTAGGTTTCACAACTTGGAAGATGACTCACTAGTCAAATCCATTTTTCTTTTTTGCCTTATAGTATGAGAAGTTCCTATTTGGGTTTGAGAATTTTCAACCCTAATTTCATGAACTTCAACTTGAGCTTTAGTTTCAATGGCTTCAAGAACATGACCGTCAACTTCATGAGCTCCAACTTTAACATTTCCTTTTGAGGCCAAACTGCTAGACTACTCTTCTTCCCCATTTTGAATAAAAATGGACCAACTAATTGGTAGGACAACTTGTTATAAACCCTCTATAACAAGTAATTTTATTAAAACATGATGGGAAGAGAATTTTTACACTCTTTTTTCACTTATTTACACACCATTTGTAATGAATGAAACGAATAATAGGACACATTAGCAAGAATTCAATGGTGAAAATGATAGATTAATAAAACATGTTGGAAAAAGACATAATCATACCTTCCTTCACAAGTAGCACACTAAATAATAAACTTGACTACAACATCTAAATGTTTGAGTAGTGATTTTCTTGTTGTGCTTTGTCCTTCTACCATTTCCATTGATTCTCCCTATTTTAATATTTTTTTCTCAGCGATTGTAAATCAATAACTCAGCTAGATTCTATGGGAAATAATGCTTATGTGATTTGAGACATTCTTATGGCTACAACAATTTTTTTAAAGGTAACAAAAAAGATAACCTCCTATAAAGTAGTTTGTCCTTCATTGGAACCTATTGTGAAATCCCTAGAGACATTATCATTGACACCACACAATATTTTTTAAAAAAAATACCATCCAACATTATGAAAGAGCTAGTAGGCTACCTTATGAGATTTTAATGCCTTAACATTAGTGGGTTCTACATGGGTATATATTCTACCCATGGTGACTTGTGGCAAGAATTTTAAAAATATTATTACAATAGAAATGTCTATACATAGTAAAAGGAAAAATGACTATAATGGTTTGGAGATGTAGTGTCATAAATTACATACCCTTGCAATTTCACACTATACAACACCTTCTCTTTAGCCTTTGATGTAAATGGTTTAGTTTTAAAATGTTAGAACCTGCATCATGCATTTTTATTAATTTCATGTTGTTCCCTATCTTTTGTGTGTGAATTATTTCAAATGATAGTGTTTTTTTCTTGTAATGGCCCTACATGCAGTCGCATTAAAAAAATCAACCCAACTTGTTTTGGAAAAAAATTCTTTTGATTTTTGCACTATCTCTCTCACTCTCATGCATTCTCTTATTGAAGCAACTTTGGAAGTAGTAATATTATTCACCATTTAAAGAACATCAAGCTACTATTCACATTGCATATCACTATTTCTTGTTCTAAGAAACATTCTTGAAGCAATGAATCACCTTTGAGGATTACTCAAAGCTTCAAGGTTATCTTGTCCTTTATCATCACTATATTTTCTTTGTATTAACATTTGAATGCTTCAGGTGTTAATATATTGTTATTAAACTATTTACATCTTTTGTCATAGCATTTTTATTTAGATGTTGTATTTTTACATCTTTTTCAACATATATCAAAATATTGGCTACTATGGAGGTAGGAATATCGAAATAAGGGTTTGACTGAGGCTAAACAACTAAACCAAAAACATTTTTTTCTTTTCTAGTGTGTATGTAGTATTTTTCATAGAAGAGGGATAAGCATAACCTAGTGCTATTTCTCCTCATTCACCTTTTATTTACTTTATGTTTTAATAGTTGCATTATATTACTATTCTTAGCATTTATATATTTCTTGTACCATTTAAGTTTTTCCTTTTTTTTTGTTGTGTATGTAGGTTAGTATTTAGACATTATGTGTCTTCCTTGACATCTCTATATTGGATGATAGCATGTCACGAGATGCTAAGAACTGGTTCTCAAAGTCATGACTCTTTGCAACTCACAAAATCATCTTCAAAATATGTACTTTCTATTTCTATTGGATTTACATTGTAATTATTACTATGTAAACATTTATTTTCACCAATTCATTTTAGTTAGTTATTTGAACTTGTAATAGAAAAATTTATATTTTTTTCTATTTCAAGCATTATAGAAAATTATAATATGAATAGTTCTCATGATTGTCAATTCATCATAGTGTATTATATGAAGAATTAACGTTAAGAGTCCTAAGCACTTTCCATAGGTTATATCTACATTTTGGTGAACCTAAAATTCCTACACCAAAACATTTTTATACTTTAAAAATATGAAACATAAACTTTACACAAGACCACTTCTCTTGTAAATTGAAGAATAGTAAGATTATACATCATAGAGTCTCTTCTGATTTTTATGACCCCGTCTCTTTTTTTAGCATATGTAGTAAGAAGAAGCCTTTGCAATTTAAACATGCAACATTCCAAACCCTTTTCAACACTTATTTGTGTGGCTCTTAAATTTCAAAAGAAAAATATACTTAAAGGATGTCACAATCACCACCCATGATCATATTGATCTTGGTTCCCCATCTCATCCTCCCTTACTCCAGATGGGGGATTCAATCATGAAGTTGCATTAAGGGTTCCTTTCACATAAATTCAAACACTAGATCAAACATTACATAACTTTTAAACACTTCTAGAAACTAATAACCTCCATGAGGAAATGCCTCTCATCGATTTTATTTGAACTATGATTGTCTCAAACCCTCAATCAATTGAATTTATTAGAGTATTGGAACCCATTGCTCATGGGAATATCTCATCCTACACTTCTATAACTAAAAAAGCTACATAATCACAATATAATGTTACTAGCGGATAGATTTCTATATTAATGCCAATATCTATCATGCACATGGTGATCACTACGTCGATGGCCATGGTAGCTACTCCTAATGCTATTTTTTCTTTTGATTCTTCAAAAGAGCATTTGGAACCTCTCATCCTTTAGCTTCCACTACTTTCACACATATTGTCCCAAAAAAATCCACCATTCATACACATTCCATCAATCTTGTTCTTCATTAATTAATACAGAATGTTGGCAAGTATCAAAATCAACTTGCCACCTTGACTAACACTTTGTCTCAACCATTGATTGCTCCTTACTTTAAAAGTAGTCCACTTTCACCAACCACTCTTGCTACCCTTTACCTATAGGCTTTAAGGTACATGAGGTTCAAAATATACAATGAGAAGGGAGACCTTAAACTCACATCTCTACTTTCACTGTTTAATACAATAATTTCTTATTCCATGATGCTTTGATAGAAAATTTATTCCCATAGTCATTGAAATACACCACACTAGATTAGTCTTCTCACTTCTTGATAATTCTTTAAACACTTTTGAGAAGTTGATGAACCAGTTCCTTCAGCACTTTCAAGCAAACATTAGACCACAAGTCACTTTCACTAATGTCGTCCACTTCAAGCAAGGACCTACTGAGAAGGTGATCGAATTTATCTTTCAATATCAGTTTATGTTCTCACATATCTGTATGCTCTCCCTAATTTCAATTTACAAAGGGTGTTCATTCAAAACTTGCATCAAATACTACATGATAAGATATTAATGAAATATAATTATTTTTCTCATCTTTGCACTATATTGCATGATTATCAATTCTTTGTGAGTTAGTATGGGGGATATATACCTCATCAACTCCATTTGATACCTAAGGAGGTGCATCACACTTCTCATGGATATAAGAAAAATAAGTTCTTCCAAAACACAAACATAATAACTACATTATAGGCTTCTAATTTTTTTGTAGTTCCTCGGTAGAGAAGAAAATTCACCAAATTGTTTAAATGATTATAAAGTGTGATGTAGAATTTATTAAAAGATAACTTAATTACATTGCCTTATATTCATCATCTTCTAACTAGTCAACCTTTACCTACTTCCTATGATTCAAAAGAATTTTATCAGTTCCATCATGTTCCTAAACATTAAATTGAGTGATGAAGCATATTTTTCGCCTTGTGCAACACCACATCAATTTGGGATCTATCCAAATCTTTGATCGAAAGGACAATGTGAACAAATCACTAATGAAGCCCGGCCAAAATTTATAAATTTATCACATTCATTTCCATCACATTTTCTAGCTTTATCACTATTGACACTTCTATTTTTTATTATGAATCTTTTTCTCTAATGAGTGACATGGTCAATATGGTTGATACTCGCCCTTCTCAACATAGGTGCACAACATTGTTAGCCCCACCATCTCATTCTTGGATAATAATATACTTATTGGGATACAATATGGCCCTCTTTACATTCTTGCTTATTTTAATGAGAAAACCATTAATGGGGTTCTCGTTAATCCTGGACTAATAGAGGAAATAATGTTAATTAATCAGCTATATAAATACAAGTATAATGACTCTAAGGTCATCATACACACACATGATGGCCTATCTTTTTCAACTATGGGTTCTATTACTTTATCAATACAAGTTGGACCAAAATGTGTTAAACAATTTTTTTCATCATTCCAAAATCTAACTTATTTTGTGTCAAGTTAGGCATCCCTTGGCTAACTTTCATGAAAGTGATCACTTTGATTATTCACAAATGTTTAAAATTACGCCACAAAGGAGTGGTGCATACAATCCAACATACTAGATATAAGCCACTTATCTTTCATGGGGGCTTCTCTCCTGGTCATTTCTAGTCCTCTACTTTAGGGCCCCTAAAATCTCATGGAGACTTGATTTATAAAGAATATTTAAAATTCAAAGTTATTTTCTCAAATTCCTCTTCTTCATCTCCTCCTTCTCTTATGATTGTTCTCATTTTGATCACCCAATTGCAACCTTTTTCTATCCATGTACGTACCCTTGTAATAGCTAAGGATAACAAGGCTTTTTTGGGTTGACCTCCCATTCCTCCTAGTTTTCCCAACCTTCAATGATGCCTTGTGTTCCTCCACATGTCATCATGACAAATCAAGGAAAGGAACCTATGTTTACAAAATCTTCCCCACATATTTTCTATCCTCTTGTGGATCCTATAGTCTCTCTACCTAGACCTCTAGTAGAGAAATAAAACTAGATCATTGGATATAAATATTCTTATGTATCATCCATGCCTCATCCCTTAATGGTACCTCATGTTCCTCTGACTTCCATTGTGACAAAAAGATGAAAGACACCTATTATGTAGGTTATATTGTATTCACTTCAAACCTCTCACCCTCTGCAGGTATCAAGATTATCCTTCCTCCTAATTCTAAAGTGAACATAACCCCATAATTAGAGAAAAATAATCCCCTCCTATAGTTGTACCTAAGCCCTGTCATTAATGTAACCAACTTACATGTGAGCGTAAGTGTCATTGACGTGAGATGTTTTGCAAGCATGTTACCATAGAGATACCTACTACTAAGCATCCTCCTCTAATGTGACCACTTGTAGAGCTTGTTATTCCTCCTCCTTATCCTCCTTCTTTGCCTCCTAGTGTTGCTCTTATACCACCTTCTATCTCTCATTGCAATGTTGATGAACCCGCCCTAAAATGGTGCAAGTTTTCTTAGCTTCTTTGATGGACCCTTCAATTATTCCAAACATCACTACATTTTTCCTTTCTCCATGTCGTTGGATATTCCTAATATATGTGTCATTTCCAACACCATACTTTCTAACTTAGTACCATTACAATGCACTTGCTACCAATTCTTTCTAGATGTTCTCTATCTTGACACTATTTATATTAATATCCCTTTCCTACCACCCAAAATAAATCCTAAACATTATCCCACTCCTCCTTAACAAAAGAAAAAAATAAACCCACCTTCTCTACCACCACTAGACCACTCTTCATAAATTATTTTCATAGAGGAAGTTCCAACTTCATCTATGTACTACTCGCATTCGAGAGATTAATAGTGACAATTCTCTTGTAACATATTTCGACAGTGATTCACCAAATTCTCCTCGTGAGGAGTATCTATTTGAATCCTTCATTGAAATTTTCGTGGTGTCTTCAATCTTCACAAGACCATTGACACTTTCCCAACATGATGTTCAGGAAGATGTCATACTTGCAACTAATTATTTTGCTATTTTTACAAATAATATGCCTAGTATTTCTCTTATAGTACTTCCTTAGTAGGCCTAACCTCCCTTACCATATAATCAATATTGGGAGATTGGTGATTTATTTGAGGAAGGTCCTTAGAACAATACTTTCTTATCTTTAGATTAGATGTGTTTACTTGAGTGTTTTTTTATTTTCATACTTTTGTTTGTTAATCTCTTATGGAGGACCCATGATACCCTTGTACATACATGGATACAAGGTAAAGGAAATATTGTAGATTATTTTATTTATACCATCATTCTTCTATCTTTTGTACTTTACATTTTTTATTTTTGGGAATGACACAAAGTGTTGAGATATTTATACCTCTTCCATGTTGACCCAAAAAATTATTTAGTTTCAAGTATCTTTCTTCTTTTATACTTGTAGTTCCACTACACCTAGGAAATGACAAATTTTCATCAATTTTTTAATGATATACATGATTATCACATACTCTTACTCACCCCAGGTTTGTGGGTCCCTTAGTATGTATTTTTGTGTGAGTGATGTTGTATTTTCCATGTGACATCCCTATCTTGTATGATGTCATTTCATGAACACAATGTTACATGTTTCATGATATAAAATCCTTATTGATGCTTCTCCTCAAGAAAATTATATTTTTCTCTCCTTATAATAACTTGCATTCTTGGTATCATGCAATTATTTTAAGGGAGGCTTTCATAATGCACATAGTCTACTTCATTGAAATTAAAATATCAAAAATCTTTAGCTTTCATTGTAGCTCAGTAGCATATGAGCCACCTAGTATAATACATCTTGCTAGACTATGGACACTCATATGTCTCACCCTTTTAATGGTTATCTTACACTGCAACTTGTAGTAACCATGGTCAATCAAAATCATTTGTATAGACTCTAATATACATAGTGCATCATAGTGGGTTTAATCCTTTGTCTTTTCGTGGAAACTTTTCATTGGACTATTTTTGGTCTCAACCTGTGGAATATATTAGGTCTCAAAAATGTAGGTTTTAACCTTGAGAGGATGCCAAGCTCTTTGGTAAAAAAATTGGATAATGAACGAAGTTAACCTATGTGGTTGATGACTCCCTGCACTTCAGGCTCTGCTAAACCTAGGCAGGTGAACCTTGATAACTGATTGCAGATTTAAAAGTTGTATGACTTAATTGGATCTAGGGATCTATCCATAATAGCATGAGGTGTGGGATAGATGGAAACTTAATATCTACTCCTACTCCTAGTGATGAAATTTGAATGTATGAATAAGATTTTATGAAATTTTGTAATTAAGTGGGTTTGACTAGTGCCTAATTCTATTGGGTTAATGGAGTCAAGGTTTGTATGATATATGTGCTCCTTTTCTGGATACAATTCGAACTGTTTCGCACTCTTAGAAGTTTATGACTGTCATAAATGTGCAAGGATGTATTTATCAGATTCTTCTTATTGATCCAAATGACCTTTTCCAGATTACTATGATTAATTAAGAGAATTTAATCCTTACTTGAAGGAGCCAATTAACTGAATCACACAAGAACAACAAATGTTCCTTGATAAATTGAATATATACTTGATACACCAATTTAAATAAGAAGGAAATGTCAACCTTGGAGACATAAAGATAGTATTTATCAATTAACTCAACAAACAATTGACACCAGAATTGGATCACCAAATTAAGCCTTCTTCTCCATTATATTGCTTCAAAAAAATTGTAGTATGCATCGTAAGTCTTTATTTTTTATAGTATGTTCCTACTATCTAATTCTAATTCCTACTATTGTCTACTAATTGATGGTTCCTTCATTAATTTCATCTGTAATATATACGTTATACTTCTAGGGTTATGACCCATTACGCATCTGTTTGGTGTAACTCTTCATTTAATTAATTATCTTTGGAAAAAATAGCACTTCTTTTTCCTTTCCATCTCGTGAAGATTAATTTTAATTTCATTGTAGCTCAGTAGCATATGAGCCACCTAGTATAATACATCTTGCTAGACTATGGACACTCATATGTCTCACCCTTTTAATGGTTATCTTACACTGCAACTTGTAGTAACCATGGTCAATCAAAATCATTTGTATAGACTCTAATATACATAGTGCATCATAGTGGGTTTAATCCTTTGTCTTTTCGTGGAAAATTTTCATTGGACTATTTTTGGTCTCAACCTGTGGAATATATTAGGTCTCAAAAATGTAGGTTTTAACCTTGAGAGGATGCCAAGCTCTTTGGTAAAAATTTTGGATAATGAACGAAGTTAACCTATGTGGTTGATGACTCCCTGCACTTCAGGCTTTGCTAAACCTAAGCAGGTGAACCTTGATAACTGATTACAGATTTAAAAGTTGTATGACTTAATTGGATCTAGGGATCTATCCACAATAGCATGAGGTGTGGGATAGATGGAAACTTAATATCTACTCCTACTCCTAGTGATGACATTTGAATGTATGAATAAGATTTTATGAAATTTTGTAATTAAGTGGGTTTGACTAGTGCCTAATTCTATTGGGTTAATGGAGTCAAGGTTTGTATGATATATGTGCTCCTTTTCTGGATACAATTCGAACTGTTTCGCACTCTTAGAAGTTTATGACTGTCATAAATGTGCAAGGATGTATTTATCAGATTCTTCTTATTGATCCAAATGACCTTTTCCAGATTACTATGATTAATTAAGAGAATTTAATCCTTACTTGAAGGAGCCAATTAACTGAATCACACAAGAACAACAAATGTTCCTTGATAAATTGAATATATACTTGATACACCAATTTAAATAAGAAGGAAATGTCAACCTTGGAGACATAAAGATAGTATTTATCAATTAACTCAACAAACAATTGACACCAGAATTGGATCACCAAATTAAGCCTTCTTCTCCATTATATTGCTTCAAAAAAATTGTAGTATGCATCGTAAGTCTTTATTTTTTATAGTATGTTCCTACTATCTAATTCTAATTCCTATTGTCTACTAATTGATGGTTCCTTCATTAATTTCATCTGTAATATATACGTTGTACTTCTAGGGTTATGACCCGTTATGCGTTTGTCTGGTGTAACTCTTCATTTAATTAATTATCTTTGGAAAAAATAGCACTTCTTTTTCCTTTCCATCTCGTGAAGATTAATTTTAATTTCATTGTAGCTCAGTAGCATATGAGCCACCTAGTATAATACATCTTGCTAGACTATGGACACTCATATGTCTCACCCTTTTAATGGTTATCTTACACTGCAACTTGTAGTAACCATGGTCAATCAAAATCATTTGTATAGACTCTAATATACATAGTGCATCATAGTGGGTTTAATCCTTTGTCTTTTCGTGGAAACTTTTCATTGGACTATTTTTGGTCTCAACCTGTGGAATATATTAGGTCTCAAAAATGTAGGTTTTAACCTTGAGAGGATGCCAAGCTCTTTGGTAAAAATTTTGGATAATGAACGAAGTTAACCTATGTGGTTGATGACTCCTTGCACTTCAGACTCTGCTAAACCTAGGCAGGTGAACCTTGATAACTGATTGCAGATTTAAAAGTTGTATGACTTAATTGGATCTAGGGATCTATCCACAATAGCATGAGATGTGGGATAGATGGAAACTTAATATCTACTCCTACTCCTAGTGATGAAATTTGAATGTATGAATAAGATTTTATGAAATTTTGTAATTAAGTGGGTTTGACCAGTGCCTAATTCTATTGGGTTAATGGAGTCAAGGTTTGTATGATATATGTGCTCCTTTTTCTGGATACAATTCGAACTGTTTCGCACTCTTAGAAGTTTATGACTGTCATAAATGTGCAAGGATGTATTTATCAGATTCTTCTTATTGATCCAAATGACCTTTTCCAGATTACTATGATTAATTAAGAGAATTTAATCCTTACTTGAAGGAGCCAATTAACTGAATCACACAAGAACAACAAATGTTCCTTGATAAATTGAATATATACTTGATACACCAATTTAAATAAGAAGGAAATGTCAACCTTGGAGACATAAAGATAGTATTTATCAATTAACTCAACAAACAATTGACACCAGAATTGGATCACCAAATTAAGCCTTCTTCTCCATTATATTGCTTCAAAAAAAATTGTAGTATGCATCGTAAGTCTTTATTTTTTATAGTATGTTCCTACTATCTAATTCTAATTCCTACTATCTACTAATTGATGGTTCCTTCATTAATTTCATCTGTAATATATACGTTGTACTTCTAGGGTTATGACCCGTTACGCGTCTGTCCGGTGTAACTCTTCATTTAATTAATTATCTTTGGAAAAAATAGCACTTCTTTTTCCTTTCCATCTCGTGAAGATTAATTTTAATGATAATCATCATCCTTCTCTTGCTCGCAATTTTCACCTAATATAATAGAATACCACACTAAATAGATTTTGCATTTTCTTTTAACCTCCTCAGTGAAAAGCTTTCACTTTCAATTGTATGCTCTTTCACATAATTAAAATATTATTTAGTTAAAATAATCATCCACTCCCTTGGTGAAAATATTTTACAACTGGACTTTAATATTATTACCACAAGATACTAACATGTGATTATTAAAATAAATCTTCACTTGGAATTTTGTTGCATTCCATATTTATTTTAACATTCTTGTCAGTCGTATGCAATTTATATTTCTTCAATGCTTGTAAATTTAATAAATCTTTCCTAAAAAATATTTACCATACTTTAATGGGATAATACTTTTAATGGCCTCTCTCTGATAAGAAAAAGTCTCTTCGATATCTATTTCATTTATGGTGTTCCTACTTCTATCACACTGGCTTTAGGGTTTACTACTTTGTCTTCAAAGTTCTTCAATGTATGTTGCTTCCTGTCAAATCTCCCCAATACAGCACATAAATATGTGAAGCTCTTAGATCTGATATGAAGAAGCATTTGAACAACTCATATCAAATGAGACATTATCCCATTATGTGCACCTCTTTTCCATACAATCTGGTGTTAGAATTTTTATTCATACTAAATATGTTGAGTCATGGCTCACATGTTCCTTTCAAATCAACCCCTCCTTTTATTTGTCTTCAGCTTGTTAAGCAATCATCTCTATACTTTTATTTTGTGCGGCCTCCCCTTTCAATATTGACTTAGGATCTTCATTTATTCTTGCCATATGCTCTTTACATTCTCCTGCTTCTCTATGAACTTTGGCAGCATCAAGTAAATGTTTACAACACTCAACATGCAACTCTATCTTCTTCTCATCAAAGCCATGTGTATGAGGGCTTGCCACAACTGACCGTTTGGTTGAACATATAGGGTGCATTCATTAATTCTCCCATTGCTTAATGAACCTCATCAGCAGTATGTTTTTTCTTTTGAAGTATTGAAGTTGAAAACTTCTAAATTGAAATGTTGGCATCAAAGCGTAACATGTAATTTGAGGATGCTAGTTACCATTTCACTCATGCCTTTTGGTTCTTTCACTTTCTATTCGCTACTAATAGAGCTTGCTAAGGTTTTCATGGACTGGGAAATACCCACTCTCAGTAATCATGTTTCAAATAATTTTTTCCTTTTATCTAACATTTGCTTCATATCATTTTCTTACTTTCTTAACATCTATCTTATGCTCAAAAATTTCACACAAACTTTCTTACTTCCAACGAGCTGAATTGAAAATTATGGGGGAATTCTAATCTCATTTACTTTCAAGTAAGAATCAAAAAGACTGATATACATAGTTAACTTTCCTTCCTACCGAGTTTGTGGATTTTAATATCATTTACATCATTCCTGCAGTCTCCTATCTATTTCAATGATAACATCGATTAGATCCCCAATTTCAACGCCTACTTTTGCAATACACGCGAAATGAATGTGCAGATGACTATAGAGTTTTGTTCCTGAGAACTTGAAATAGAATTAACCATTTTAGGTTTTTATGAAAGAGATTTTTTTCACAAGAATGTGTTTTTAACTAGTATTAATCTCTCATCTACTTCAAGGGAATTTCTCAAGCCATAGAGGGCTAACCGCATTGACAACACCCCATATTGTGGACTTTCTTATCTCCTTCATTTCAATCTCTGGTTCTCCATATCAAACTAGCTTTCCGTATTTCAACATGCTCAAATCCTACATGTAAGATCCTACAGTTCTCTAGGTAAATGTCATTCTCCTCATTTTGAGACTCACCATCCATACATCCAGTATTCTTTAATATATTTTCAGTTGATAAATTCACCTTCTCTGACTTTGTTAATGCTGAAATATTTGAAGGTGTTAAGGATAAAGGTTTTATAGAGAGTTTTGTCCAGTAAAAACCTCTTTCCCTTCATATGAATATGCCCTTTTGAATTGCAATACCTTAACCTTAGACTACCACAGTGATTTCCACTGTCGACTTCAACTCTTTTATGAAACTATCCATATCCAAGAGTTTTCAATTTTCTTGGAAGTTTTTCTGCTTCATGGCTTGACATATTCTCACCAAATCAGACATGTTTCTTCAAAAATTCATCCATAGTCTTCCTCAACGAGAACTCCTCTTTAGGCCTCTCTAATTGTGTTAGATTGGGCTTACTCTAGTTAAAGTAGTCATTATACCCTTGGTTGTATGCTATGTGAATATGATGCTCTCTATAATGGGGAGTCTTTAATGTTGAGCAACAACTTTAAGTATAATTGCTTCATGAAGTGGGCTAATGGTGAATGCCTTAGATGACCAACATCAGTCAAGAGTAGAAATGATGTGACAGACACACCCTTCATGTTGCTTGCATAATCTTTTGAAAGATTTTATCTTCTTCCTTGAAAATTTCTTCTAATTTGAATAGTGAGAAAGAAGTTTCTCCTGACGCTTTGCACTATGATCAAAATAGGTTAAGTAGCCTCCAAAACCATTCTTAAAAACTGGTCTAATATTTTCTTAGAGTTTTGAAAATGCACTAACATATTGGTTTATGATAGGGGAATATGGTTTCCAAATGGATTTGCACAAATCCATCTAGTTTGTACAATATTAGCATCCAAAGTTGCTTACTTAGCTGTTTCTGGAAACTACTGTCAAACCCAACTAAAACTCACCAACTTGCCATTTTGAAAAAATATCAAATCTGATTCTGGGAAGCTCCCACCTTGGGGATTAGTTCATTTAGGTCAAATGAACATGTGTGCAATTTTTTTTTCATCAATTTATTTCCTTCACCAAATATTAAATGTCAAAGTGTCCTCTGTGAACTTTTCTGGAAATGCAAATGTTGAAACTGTGTAAAACCCATTTGCTTTGGATTTTGAAAAAATAGAAAACGAGATGTTGGGGCTTTGATAATTGGAATGAAAGTAGATTAACATGGGGAAAATCTAGAACACCAATTGATTTGTCATGACAGTCATCCAGCTGATAGATATTGTCCTCCAAAGTTGACCTTTTTGGCAAATTTAACACTGTGCAACTAGCAAACCTTTTCAGAACCCTCCAACTTGGTACTTTGAAACCTTGTCAAAACTGATCGTAGGAAGCTAAAATCAAGTGTGCACACTCACATATGGCAGATAAACATGCTTGCAAAGTGATTTTGCATGAAACTGGAGAGGCTTCAAATTGTGATTTTTCAAAGTGGGTTGCTGAGGTAGATTTTCAACTATATTTTTTAGTGCTGAAATCAAATTTTTCATCCTAGGAACCTAAAATTTTGCAAAAAATGGTAGGAAATTTTAGTTCCTAATAGTAGCTATGTTTGGGGATGTATGCCCCTTGTGGGCATAGCAATAATTCAGATCTCTGGGATGAGCAAACCGAGTGTCTTACTCATTGGACAATGGAGTCAAATCTCTTCACTGACCCTAAACTAATGTGGTTTGAAAAACAACACCACAGCTGATGGCTCAAGGCCACCAGTAAAATAAAATCCCATACTTTCCTCTATCATACACTTGGTTTTCGTCACATTGTACTAAAGCCAATCTGAAAATATCATTGAAATCTACTTGACAATTTTTGTTGATATCTTTCATCAATCCACTATGCTCAGAATTATCAATGTATTCTTCATTATTATGTATCTGGAAATCAAGTATAATCTGAAAAATCCTATCATTATGTGATAAACTTATGCCACTTTCATCATACAAGGAACATTTACTTTCAATGCAACATGCTCTGTCATTTTGATCACTGTCATGCATTATGAAATGCTTTCCCAGCTAAGTTGAAAATTGAAAACACTCATAATTCACCATACAGCTAAGACCATGAGTTTGCATAGAAGATTTGAAATTATTGTAGGGCCATTCATGCAAACTAGTAAAACAATTTCCAGGTGTATAAGAAGGAAAACAATTATGCTCATTTATGTTGCTCACTCCATATTTTGAATGCTTCTCACATGGGTTTGAAAACTCTACCACATCAACCCCTTCTGAGACAATCAGATCTACAACACTTTCTATCTCTTCCATGATTTTTTGATCCATACAGTCATCATTATGCTCATTTGAATCAAGCAATTTTGAACATTCAACGTCCATGATATGCAAACCAATATCTTTCTCTTGTGAGCAAAAGATCTTCAATTCTTATATACATATATCCCTTCTTGAGTAGAAACAAACATAGGATCTCGATCAACTTCAAGATTTCCCTCATTATTGTCACACAGAGTACTTTCACTATCAAAGCAAATGCATGTTGAGGATGAAATTTTTGAATCATTCTTACATGTATATCTAAATGATATTCAATTGTTAGCAAATTTGAAACTTGTTCACTATTGAGTGAACACGCCTCATCATCCATCTCATTATTGATGTATTCTTCACTTTTTCATCATCAAGAAATGATAATTCAAATGCATTGATTTCATATTCATTTGCTTCACAAATTGACACATCATCCCGATTATCAGAAAATGCTTCATCCTCATCATAGAGTGAATTTGAACACACATGAAATTCATGTTCTGGCACACTTTGGAAAAATGTCATTCGATCTTCTTTTGTTATTTGATCATATAATGGGTTTGAAAAAAATTTAAAACCATTTTCAAGTGTCCATATTTCTTCTTCACTAATTGTGTCATCATGGTACTCAGCTTCAATTAATTGTGTTATTTGTTCATTGTCAAGTAGACTTTCTCCTTCACTTGCTTCACTATTGATGCATTGTTCAAGCATTGTATCTTCAACAATTTATTTCATATTGCAATCCCCCTTCGTCAATCTGTCGAGTAAGGAGTGTGCAAATTCTCCTTTATGTCTCTTTATGCCAAAAAATACTTCTAGACTATCTTGACCTCTTTCTTGAATATGTGCATACTCATCATCTTTTTCCTTAAAGTAATGCATGAATTTATTTTCAATCTCATCCCGTGAAGCTATGGAATGCATAGGCAGGCTATCAAACCAATACTCTAAAGAAAAATATTCTAATGATTTCACAAAGAGTTTCATGATAACATCTTCACTGACTTGACAATTCACCATTAAATTGATGAATTGGTGTAAGTGTGCTCCTGTTGATTCATATCCATTAAATTTTGGTAAGATCTTTTTTACATACAGAGGGACGGGATGTGGGTAACCTTGAATGTTACTAAAATCAAGTGGTTTGTATATTTCAAGAAAAAAAACCCCCTCATCTTCCTCTAATCACATAAATGTTGTTGATGTACTTGCTACATATTTTTATTTCCAAGAGAGATGACATTGTGTTTCACATTCTAACATGGAGTTTGGTATTGATATTTATAATGCTTGGGATACTAATTGTATTCATGATCTTGGTAGCTCACTAGTCTTTGGCCAGGAGGGACTGGATAAGCATTTATTTGATTTGAGTCTTGTGATGTAAAAATGTCATGTTGTGTATGATGTGCACTGCTTTCATTGCCAAGATTCCCAATTGTACCATAATGTGTATAGGGCAAAGAAAAATTGTTATTCATGCTTCAACCTGTGATCTTTATTTTTTACTGGAAATGTTGTAGTTTTGAGATGTCCTTTGCATTCTTCATCAAGTTTTTAACAGAGTCACCACCTACCTTTTCAAAAGTAGGAAAGTTTAGTACTAAGGTCTAAATGAGATTGGTTTTGCTTTATCCCCAGTGGAATCTCTTCCTTATTCAGGTGAATGTGTAATTAAACACAAATGTGATTTTTTATGACTCTATAATGAAAGGCCTAGATTCAAAATTAGCTAGGTTAGTCCCTAGCAGAGTCACCAATCTGTTAGGTGTCAAAAAAGAAAGTTTTAACCTTGAGAGGATGGCAAGCTCTTTGGTAACCTTTTTTTGCTAACGAATGGAGTTAACATATATGTGTTTGATGACTCCCTGCACTTCAGGCTCTGCTAAACCTAGGCGAGTGAACCTTGATAACTGATTGCAAATTTAAAAGTTGTATGACTTAATTGGATATAGGGATCTATCCACAGTGGCATGAGGTGTGGGATAGATGGAAACTTAATAGCTACTCCTACTCCTAGAGCTGAAATTTGAATGTATGAATAATATTTTATGAAATTTTATAATTAAGTGGATTTGACCAGTGCCTAATTCTATTGGGTTAATGGATTCAAGATTTGTATGATATATGTGCTCCTTTTCTGGATATAATTCAAACTATTTGGCACTCTTAGAAGTTTATGACTGGCATAAATGTGCAAGGATGTAATTATTAGGTTCTTCTTATTAATCCAAATGACATTTTCTAGATTACTATGATTAATTAAGAGAATTTAATCCTTACTTGAAAGAGCCAATTAACTGAATCACACAAGAACATCAAATGTGCCTTGATAAATTGACTATATAATTGATACACCAATTTAAATAATAAGGAAATTTCAACCTTGGTGAGAACAAGATAATATTTATCAATTAACTCAACAAACAATTGACACCAGAATTGGATCACCAAATTAAGCCTTTTTCTCCATTATATTGCTTCAAAAAAAATTATAGTATGCATCGAAAGTCTTTATTTTGTATAGCATGTTCCTACTATCTAATTCTAATTCCTATTGTCTACTAATTGATGATTCCTTCATTGATTTCATCTATAATATATATGTTGTACTTCCAAGGTTATGACTTGTCACGCGTCTTTCTAGAGCAACTCTTCATTTAATTAATTATCTTTGACAAAAATAACACTTATTTGTCCTTTCCATCTCGTGAAGATTAATTTTAATGATAATCATCATCCTTCTCTTGCTCGTAATTTTCACCTAATTTAATAGAATACCCCATTGAATGGCTTCTGTATTTTCTTTTAACCTCCTCGATGAAAAGCTTTCACTTTCAATTGTATGCTCTTTCACATAATTAAAATATTCTTCAATTAAAATAATTATCTGCTCCCTTGGTGAAAATATTTTACAACTAGACTTTTATATTATTACCACAAGATACTACCATGTTGTGATTATTAAAATAAATCTTCACTTGGCATTTTGTTGCATTCCATATTTATTTTAACATTCTTGCCGGTCGTATGCAATTTATATTTCTTCAATGCTTGTAAATTTAATAAATCTTTCCTGAAAAATATTTACCATACTTTAATGGGATAATACTTCTGCCATGATTTTATCTTTTCCCCTTTTCTATTTAGCTACATCGAAGGGACTAGGAAAATAGTCATTTTGATATTAATAAGTTTGCTTAATAATTTCTACGTTCTTTTATGTGCACATCATTTTGTCAGGAGACCTCAAATTAACTCCTACCGAAATCAATTTCTATCTTTGATAAATTCTTCAAACTATATATTTTGTGTTTTCTTGACTTCCTTGGTAAAAATATTTCACTTTTTTGTGAAAATAGTTTACAACTGTATTACATAAAATAATACCATGAAATAAACTTTTATTTTGTATCTCATGTATTGATTTTACCTGTTTCGGTTCACTTTCTATGCTTCCATCGGCATTTATATTCTTACCCGATAAACTTCAATCATATGTTTGTATTTTGGAGCATCAAAGAGACTCATCTTTAACTCTCACAGAAATTTACTTTTCTCTTCGATGAAGTAGATGTCCTTGCTATCCATCAAGGTTTCGAAGAGACTTTTAATGGCCTCTCTCCAATAAGAAAAGGTCTCTTCGATATCTATTTTGTTTGTGGTTTTCCCACTTCTATCACACTGGCTTTAGGGTTTACTACTTTGTCTTCGAAGTTCTTCAATGTATGTTGCTTCCAGTTAAATCTTCCCAATACAGCGTATAAATATGTGAAACTCTTAGATCTAATATGAAGAATTGTTTGAACAACTTATATCAAATGAGACATTATCCCATTATGTGCACCTCTTTTCCATACAATCTAGTGTTAGAAATTTTAATCATACTAAATATGTTGAGTCATGCCTCACACGTTCCTTTCAAATCGACCCCTCCTTTTATCTGTCTTCAACCTGTTAAGAAATCCTCTCTAGACTTTGATTTTACATGGCCTCCCCTTTCGATATTGACTTAGGATCTTCATTTATTCTTGTCATATGCTCTTTACATTCTGCTGCTTCTCTATGAGCTTTGGCAGCATCAAGCAAATGTTTACAGCAGTCAACATTCAACTATATCTTCTTCTCATCAAATCCATGTGTATGAGGGTTTGCCACAGCTGATGATTGGATAAACATATGGGGTGAATTCATTAATTCTACCAGTGCTTAACGAACCTCATCAATAGTACATTTTTTTCTTTTGAAGTGTTGAAGTTGAAAACTTCTGCATTGGAACGCTGACATCAAAGTGTAACATGTAATTTGAGGGCGCCAATTACCATTTTTCTCATGCCTTTTGGTTCTTTCACTTTATATTCGCTACTAACAGAGCTTGCTAAGGTTTTCGTGGACTAGGAAATACCCACTCTCAGTAATCATGTTTCAAAGAATTTTACCTTTTATCTAACATTTGCTTCATATCATTTTCTTACTTTCTCAACATCTATCTTATGCACAAAAATTTTGCACAAACTTTCTTACTTCCAATGAGCCGAATTGCAAAATATGGGGGAATTCCAATCTCATTTATTTTCAGGTAAGGATCAAAATGATAGATATACATAGTTAACTTTCCTTCCCGTCGAGTTTGTGGCTTTTAATATCGTTTCCATCGTTCATGCAATCTCCTACCTATTTCAATGATAGCATCGATTAGATCCCCCATTTCAGCACTTGCTTTTGCAATATGCACGAAATGAATGTGCAGATGACTATAGAGATTTGTTCCTGACAACTCGAAATAGAATTAACCATTTTAATTTTTTATGAAAGAGATTTTTTTCACAAGAATGTGTTTTTCTCTAGTATCAATCTCTCATCTACTTCAAGAGAATTTCTCAAGCCATATAGGGCTGATTTCATTGACAACCCTCCATATTATGGACTTTCTTATCTCCTTCATTTCAATCTCTGATGGTTCTCCATATCGAACTAGCTTTCTATATTTTGACATGCTCAAATCCTACATGTAGGATCCTACAGTTCTCTGGGTAAATGTCATTCTCCTCATTTTGAGAGCCACCATGCATGCATCCAGTATTCTTTAATATATTTTCAATTGATAAATTCACCTTCACTGACTTTGTTAATGCTGAAGTATTTGAAGGTGTTGAGGATAAAGGTTTGATAGAGAGTTTTTTGCAATAAAAACCTCTTTCCCTTCATATGAATATGCCCTTTTGAATTGCAATATCTTGACCTTAGATCACCATAGTGATTTCCACTACTGACTTCAACTCTTTTAAGAAACTATCTATATCTAAGATTTTTTCAATTTTCTTGGAAGTTCTACTCCTTCATGGCTTGACGTATTCTCACCAAAGCAGGCATGTTTCTTCAAAAATTCATCCATAGTCTTCCTCAACAAGAACTCCTCTTTAGGCCTCTCTGATTGTGTTAGATTGGGCTTACTCTAGTTAAAGTAATCACTATACCCTTGGTTGTATGCTATGTGAATATGATGCTCTCTATAATGGGGAGTCTTTAATGTTGAGCAACAACTTTAAGTATTATTGCTTCATGAAGTGGGCTTATGGTGAATGCCTTAGATAGACAACATTAATCAAGAGTAGAAATGATATGACAGCCTTACCCTTCATGTTGCTTGGACAATATTTTGAAATATTTTCTCTTCTTCCTTGACAAGTTCTTCTAATTTGAATAGTGAGAAAGAAGTTGCTCCTAATGCTTTGTACTGTGATCAAAATAGGTTAAGTAGCCTTCAAAATCATTCTTTAAAACTGGTCAAACATTTTCTTAGAACTATGCCAATGCACTAACATATTGGTTTATGATAGGGGAATATGGTTTCCAAATGGATTTGCATGAATCCATCTAGTTGACACAATATTAACGTCTGAAGTTTCTTACTCAGTTGTTTTTGGAAACTACTCTTGTCAAACCCAACTGAAACTCACCAACTTACCATTTTAAAAAAAATATCAAACCTAATTTTGGGAAGCTGCCACCATGGGGATTAGTTCATTTAGGTCAAATGAACATGTGTGAAAAAAAAATTCATCAATTTATTTCCTTCACCAAATATTAAATGTCAAAGTGTCCTTTGTGAACTTTTTTGGAAATGTAGATGTCGAAACTATGTAAAACCTATTTGCTTTGGATTTTTAAAAAATAGAAAACGAGATGTTAGGGCTTTGACAATTAACATGAAAGTAGATTAACATGGGGAAAATATGGAACACCAATTGTTTTTTCATGATAGTCATCTAGTTGATAGATATTGTCCCCCAAAGTTGACCTTTTTGGTATATTTAACACTGTGCAGCTAGCAAACCTTTTCCGAACCCTCCAACTTGTTACTTTGAAACCTTGTCAAAACTAATCGTAGGAAGCTGAAATTAGGTGTGCACACTCACATATGCTAGATAAACATGCTTGCAAAGTGATTTTGCATGAAACTAAAGAGGCTTCATA
>VDFB02229565.1:0-15210 GCA_007258455.2 Sequoia sempervirens
AAAAATTATAGATTGGAAAGCAAAATAAATATGTCATATTACTTGAATCAAATCTAATAAAGTTTGAATTCATTGCATACTTGTTATAAATATCTCACATGAACCAATGAAACTCAATGTGTCTCCAAATTACATAAGAAGAGAGAACCTAAATGTGAAAAAGAAAAAGAAATTCAAAATCCATCTTTTTGTAATAGTTTGTTAAAATTTAAAAACATTCAAGAACCCCAAAATGGTTTGAAATTGATGAGCATAATTGAAATTCTTGAAGGCAAGAGGTCATCACAAACCATTCGGTTGTGGGCTTCAAAAATTTTCAATGAATGGTTTACCAATAAGATGTATTAACCAAAATATTCCAAATTTTTATACAATTACTAAAGATGTAAAAAATGAGACCTTTACTAAATAAATTTCAAAATGCATCATTAAATGTATATTAACATCATCCACACTCTAATTAAGAACATTAAAAACAACACCAACACAAAGAGATAAAATTAAAAAGTTCCAACTAATGATATAATAATCCTCCCCAAGTCGATCATCTCATCCCAATCATCATACTTAATGTTTTGGTACTTGAATCATGTTTATTATATTATGTGCTCCTCAACACTATGTAAATTAGAAATCTTAAAACATGTTTTTTAAGAGGAAGCATTTTCTCTTTCTATTACCATAACGATTATTCTTGTTTTTGTAACTTGCTATTTCTACTTGTAGATTTTCAACTTTTTATTATGTAAATCATTCTTTGCTACCCAAGTAGTTTGAAGACCCTTTTAAGATGAAGAAAATATAGATTTATCATTTTTAATCCTCATCCTTCCTTGCTACATGAGTAATTTTTTTATGAAAACCACGTGTTTAGGAATGAAATATCCAATCCCTTATGCTTCTAAAATAAAGTTTGCAATGCTTATGGTTCTTTTGGCCTTATAGATTCTTGAATAATTTTATAATATAAAACCTACATATAACCTACTTTGGCTCTAATAATTGTAAACCCTTTAGGAATTCTAAATTGTTGCATCTTGTCTTGATTTTCCCACCATTGTTATTCCTTTTGAAATTTTTACAAATTAGGCAAAGAATCCTTGCACTTATATAGATGATCCTTAAGTATGTTCTTAAAATTATTTAAGGTTAAATGACTTAATCTAAAATAAAGGCACACACAGATCTCTTGTAATTGTAACCTCTTTACTAGTGTGAACATATTTGATACCTTGATGGCATGACTTAGATGATGTTGCTTGATATTGCTTTATCCATGGATACCCAAGTAAAATATGAGATACATCTAAAGAAGAAATAATATGACATATAATAAGAACTTCCCTCATCTTTTAGACCAAAAAATTAAGGTAAAATAATGTATCCTATAGTTTCAATCAACATATCATTAGTCAATTTTAAAGAAACCCTCAAATATACATATGCTTGTTTATAAAATGATGATAAAACAAAAATTGTTCAATGCATACATTTTATTGGTGAGTAAGATCAATAAACACACCCTTACAAGGTTCATTATCCACACAAAACCAAAGGACCATTATAATTATTTGGTAATATCTCACAATGTGAAAAAGGTGTCGAAAAAATTAGCATACCTAAACTATAAATTGACTTGTCATAAAGTGGGTGGGTAGCTTAGTGGTGGAGATTTGCATCCTAACTAGTTCATGGAAATTTCAACATGGTATTAGAGCCAAGGTAGGTGCATTTGACACCTATGTTGTGGCTCAAGGGAGTGTGTTCGAGAAATGATACACACCTAAGCCATAAAAGGACTCGTCACAATGTGAGCCATTAGCTCAATAGTAGAGCATCCTAACACCAAATGGGAGGTCCTAAGTTTGAATACTGGTTAGTCCATAGAAATTTCTATAAAATTCAATCACTAGTACATAAGAAGAAGAATAAGTACCCTTATAATTTTTATTAATACCAACAAATCATTCCTCACATGTAGGTGAATCAATGATTTCAAGCTCATCAACATGTATATGTACCTCAATATCATGACCCTCATATAAAACCATTTTATTAGATTTATTTAGTGTAAAATATTTAAATTTTCAATAGGAGGAAAAATTGAAGGATTGACCCCAATATTAACCCCCTCAACCTAAATTTTTTTTATCAATCAAATCCTTAATCAATTATTCCTTAATCCCATAAAATGTTGAGCATAATTACAATTAACTTTGCAATTTAATAACAAAATTCTTTCTCATTATATCTTTTGGGAATAACCTTAGATTTATCTAATGGCCTAATAGGAGGAAGTGTAATAATGTTTGCACTAAGTAAATTTTGAAGCATATTTTACAAAGGAAAAAGTTGGAGGCTTTAGAGTCATAATATTAGAAACATTTATAATGTATAGTTTGTACAATGGTCATTTCCATTATCTTTTACTATCCTTTTGGAAATAATTTTTCTTTTCAAATTTACAAGGGTAGGATGATGTAGTTGAAGCATTAGAAGATCCATAATTAAGTGTGGTAGCCTCTAACAACTTTAGTTCTTAACATTCATCTCACTTGCACATGCAAATGTTAAGAATGTATATGCTTTGTAGATCCTTGTTTATAGTCAAAAAATCTAAAATAATAAACTTCAATCCAACATTCCCAATATTTGCATTGACCAATTTCAATATTAAAAAATAGACCCAAATGGAAGATAATACAATCAT
Source organism: Sequoia sempervirens (assembly GCA_007258455.2). Taxonomy (NCBI): domain Eukaryota; kingdom Viridiplantae; phylum Streptophyta; class Pinopsida; order Cupressales; family Cupressaceae; genus Sequoia; species Sequoia sempervirens. Next base: position 2,711 of record VDFB02229565.1, read on the forward strand.
TTAATAGCGTAATATTTTAAATTTCATGGGAAGAACTTAGCCAATAACTTATCATCATACACAAAATCCAAATATGTAGCACTAAAGAACCTTGAATGTGTCATGGGATCTCCTTTAACATTGTGCATCTCAAATCTAGGATCCAAAAATCCAACAAAAATGGATATGTAAAATTTTTAATAGAAATTGAATTGTGTTTGATTTTTATATGTATGTCTTTTTTGTTTCCATTAGGTAAGGAATCAACATTACTTTTTCATCTCAACAAACCTTTTAAACATTAATGTCAAGGGTAGATAGAGGCACACTAGGATTAAGGACATGAATGAGAGAGTGGAAAGATGATGAAATGGAAGGTGGTGTATAAATTTGTCGTGACATAATAAATGAGTGTGGAGTGACAAAGACTTGCGTAGGAAGATATCTGAGTGAGGAGCATGGGAGTGTAAAAAACTAGTAGAATTCAATGTGGAGAAAATAGAACTATTTGCATCATAATAAATGTAAAAAGCATGAGATGAGATCCTAGGAAAATGAGAGGATAGATTTGCCAGGAGATTTGGTGGAAGGAGAAATAAATTGCATAAGATAGATAGAAGTCATAATAAGGAGGGAATACATGAAGAAAGAAGCTTGGGATGGAGAGAAAATGGCACACATCATTATTAATCAACATGGTATATGAGGAGATCAATCATTGTACTAGGATTAATATTACTAGCCAAATTTGCAAGATCCAAAGAAAGGTTGTGTGCATCAAAGCTATATCTTGATTACCATTTTCTCAACAAGGGCCTCATGGTCAAATGATTCTTCTCCATTATGATAAATTTAGTATCATGCATATTCCCAATCATACCAATTTTAGCTTGATTCACAACCATGGTGGGATTGAACTATGACTTCTTACTAGGAAAAGAGGATGATTTTGGTATTAGAAGGAAATAAGGATCGAACAATGTTTATATTTGATTAAGAAATTAGACAATGAGAAAGCACTTAAATCTAAAAACTAAATAAGATTCAAGAAAACCTTTATGGCCAAATCGTAGGACATACCAAATTAAATGGCTTTGCCAAAATGAAAAGAAAATAATTTCTTTAGAGTTTTCTTTTCTAATTAGCTAGGATAAATAAATACAATAAGTAAACACACAAATTACCTTCAAACATACAATTGAATTTAAAAATACTAGACAAGCACACTATAGAATTGACAGGGTTAGGGTTTTTGGCTTCATTTGTTATATGGAGATATTTTATTGTAATGTACATAATCAATGATATGATTCTTGATTTTTTATAAGATTTAATATTATGACACCTTAACAAACCAAGATATGACTTTCATGGTTCACTCCTACATGTATGGAATTTACATTTTCATCTACAAGTTTGACCCTAAATTTGTAGTTTTAAAATTATTTTGTGACCTTGATCCCTACACTTCTAGTCTTTAGGAATTTATTTATCTCCATTTCTTAGACTATGTTGAGAGCCATTATAATTTTTTTTTGCACTAACTTTGGGAGGAAACTCATTTTTCCTTACTCAAACCCTTGGATTGATTTAAAAAAGTTGAACAAGTTAAAATACATGCCAAATTATATAAATGCAAGTGCCTAGGTATTTTATCCTTGTAATCTTAAAAGTTGATGTAATACTCTAATGATCAAATCATATGTTGATCTATGATACACATGGATCGATATCTAAATGAATTAGAAAATTTTCTTTTATATAACACTGTAGCTCTAAAATTTTAATATTTCATCCTCAAATTGTTGAGAAATAACTAATTGGAAGTATTTCAACTTGGGACCATATTTAAATTTGGATATATAAATGTGTGTGCCAAAGAAACAAAATGAAAAGAATAACATTTGGATCTATATCCTTGATATGTTTAAAGCTACATCTAGTCTAGGATCAAGTTAATGGCTAAACTTTTGCAAATAAAAATGCAACTTGGTTTGTCTAGTACATATGTGTTTAGTTTATTTGTTGTGTTATTAGTTGGATGATAGTTAAGGTGTCCACTACAAAATGGTAGATGATGGGGAGGTGATGTTGGATCATTCTGACACTTGAAATAATGTTGTAGATGCATTGAAAAGGTGTAGATGCATTGAGATTATAGACCTCTCATCCCCTAATAGATAGTTGATAGTTTTGATATTCATTTTTCTCTTGAAAGGTGTTTAACAAGACAAAAATATATGCAAAACGGGGAAGCAAAATACTATATTGAAAATGCTTTAAAAACTTTCAAACAAATGCAATTTGAATTCAACAAATTTAAAAAAAATTGCATTTAGGGTTTTGAAATTAAACAAATAGATGCATTTTGAACTCTAAAAAAATCAAATTTTAAATACCTAGTGCTCAATATGCAAACTGGAATGATGAACTTTGAAGAGACGAATGAAAATTTGCTTTCACCGGAAAGAGAAACCTTGTTTTGTCACCGTCACGGTCTCTGTTTGCCACGCACACCAAGGACAATGACTGGTAAAAGAACAAGTAAAAGTGACAGGTTAAAAAGAAACAATTTTTTGTTTTTGTCATATTAAGGGGGTTCGGTCGAACCCATGTTTGACTAAACCTGTTTGAATATGTTTTTTTATTTGGGCTTTCATGGGTTCGGCCAAACCAAATGGTTCGACCAAACCAATGAGTTGGTTCGGTCGAGCCATTGGGTTTGGTTGAACCCATTCAATATGGTGAAAGGAAAAAATGAAAAATTTCCTTTCTCTTAGAAAGTGTAAATTACTTTTCTAAAGCCACCCCTTTGCTCCATAGGAACTAAGTAGAGGAGACCTCGAAGAGTCTCCTTCCTTGGCTCTTATTGTGGGAGGGTCAGAGGGTTTTCCCCTTAACATTCCACCACTGTAGGCTCGTCTTTCTTCCCCGTATAATGATCTAAATTGGGATGTAGATGAATTATTGGTTCACGAGTGTTAGGAGGGTGCCTCTTATTTACCTTTAGATTAGGTGTGTGTTTGTTTTGATGTGTTCCCCCATGCTTGCATTATCTATTCTTTTATGACCCTTTTCACCCTTGTAGATGCTTGGATATAGGAGTGATTATATGTCATAAAACATCCTTTATTTGTGGCATCATTCTTCGTCTGTTATGTGTATTGATTTTTGACAAATTGGGGATGATGCAAAGTGTTGGGGCATTTAAGCTTCCATTCCATGTTGACCCAATTTTATTTATTTTTACTTTGTTTTCTCATGCATTCTTCATATGGTCTGATATAGTAGGGGGTTGATGATAGTTCATCTATTTACTATTACTAATATATATTCATGAGCAACTCTGACCCCGAAATATCAGATCGCCCCTATGCCCTTTGTTTGTGATGTTGTTGTCTCTTTTTGCAGTTGTGGTTATCTTTCTCTCTTCTTTAGTTGAGTTGTGATGTTGTGGTGCCTATTTTTTTGTCCCTTGTATGCACGAAAACATTACCACGATGACATCTTGCTATGTCCTACAGGCCACAACTTCACTTTTTCATTCTTGATTTTCTATCCTTAGGATGCCATGTACCTCTACATTCAACACACACCATCCTAAGGTGGGGATACCATGTCAGCTTTGATTTTTTAGAAACAACATTCAATTTCCAATGAATCATTTCTTGAAAGTCCTTGCAAACTTTTCCAAAAAATTGCATTCTCAACAAGGACCCTAATGAAATGTGTTTCCTTCATCATGGGTTCACAAAGAAAGGACTTGAAAAAAATTTCCTCTGAGGAGGGTGCAACTTTTCCTACATGAGAAGCCTTGACCTTCCCCTCATGAGAGGGCACTTTCTTCATTTTGAATTCCTTAATGAAGTGAACATCTTTCGAAAGGATTCCTTGATGGTGAATTGATTTGCGAAAAAAATTCTCTCTCTTTCAAACAGGGCATCCCTTGAGTAGAGCCCTCTTCTTTTGAAGAGTTTCCAAGGGACCCCTTTGAAATATTTTCAACTTTGTTTAACTATTTGAGTGACTATCTGTCTATTGGCTTGTGTGGTTGCTCTTTGTTTTCTAACATGTTTTATCAGAAAATTAACATGTTGCTTTGTAGGTGCGCTTGTGAAGCTACTCTCCAATCCAACTCTATGGAGTCCACCTTACATTGGGCCTCCTTCATGAGAGATTACTTGTGGGAATTCCTTCTTTGCAGGTTCGAGGGCCTATGAAGTGCTTTCATCTTATGGGATTTTTCCATCATTGGTATGTGGGCCTTTAGTGTACTTTTTTCAACTTTGTAGTTCTATGGAGCTATGGAGTTCTCTTGTTTGAACCTCCTCAAGAGAGAGTACCTGTAGACATCGAAAATATACAGATTGATATCACACTATGATCTACTAACATCGTTTCTTCTTAAATCATCCCTCGGTCTAACTGTTTAATCAAATTCCCTTATCTGATTAAATTCATCAATATTCATCTCTTAATTAAATAAATTATTTTGTCTAATTAAGTCACTTTCCCTTGTTAATTAAATCAATTCATCGATCTAATTATCCTATTTAATTAAATAATCAATTTATTTGATTAAATCTCTAAAGTCTATCTGTTAAATTAAATAAATTAAAACCTTATTTGATTTAATCTAACACCATCCCTTTTAATTAAATAAATCAAAATCTTTATTTAATTAGCCTCTTATCATATTCCTCTCTTTTTGATTTAAATTAATCCAAAAATCTAAATCAAATTGTCAAATCAGCTAAATATCCCCTTAAATTAATCAAATCCTGATTAATTTAATCCTAATCATTCAAATCCTCTAGATTTTGCAACTTGCACATTTAAATCATTTATTTGATTTAATAATTCCCTATTTTCATTCAAAAAATGCATCTAAGTGGGAATATTCTTCAAATTTGAAATCTCCCCCCAAAAGGACTTGTCCATCCAACAAAGCATTTAAAGCTCTTACATTGTCTCTTACAAGTCTCCCACTTGGCATTTAACTCATTTTTCATCCCGCCTAAACATGTCATCTCATCAAATTCAAATTTCAAACTTGCACATTCCTCAAAACTTGCTCAACCTTCATCCTCTCACATGTTGACAAGTGGCATCATATCATTGGTTGAATCTTTGTCCCACATTGATCAAATGTGGACATCTCTTCAACTTATCAATCTATAAATAAAGAGCTTATATCCTTATTTCATAATCCACATTTCAAGCAAAGTTACCATGCTAAAATACTTAGCAATTCTCATCCATCTCATTGAATCATAGCTAGGTTTTTTGCAGATTTTCGCTTGGAGTATTCATCAATTTTCATCAAAGTGGATCACAATCTTCATCAAATCATCAAAGCTAGCATTGGAGTTGGGAAAGGGCCAATTTTCACATCAAATTGGCACCAACTCCCTCAAGAGATCAAGAATTTACATTGCTTTCATAGGATTTAATCTCTTTTGTTGATTTCTCATTGTATTGCTTTCATTTTCCTATTTAGAGCATTGATAAATGGATTTCTTGAGGAATCATGTTTCTAACTTGCATTTCAATCTTCTAATGTGTTTGTTTGTTGTGTTTTGCAGGTATTAGGATCAGGGGTTCACATATCAACTTATCAATCTATCAATAAAGAGCTTATATCCTTATTTCATCATCCACATCTCAAGCAAAGTTACCATGATAAAATACTTAGCAATTCTCATCCATCTCATTGAATCATAGCTAGGTTTTTTGTAGATTTTAGCTTGGAGCATTCATCAATTTTCATCAAAGTGGATCACAATCTTCATCAAATAATCAAAGCTAGCATTGGAGTTGGGAAAGGGCCAATTTTCACATCAAATTGGCACCAACTCCCTCAAGAGATCAAGAATTTACATTGCTTTCATAGGATTTAATCTCTTTTGTTGATTTCTCATTGTATTGCTTTCATTTTCCTATTTAGAACATTGATAAATGGATTTCTTGAGGAATCATGTTTCTAACTTACATTTCAATCTTCTAATGTGTTTATTTGTTGTGTTTTGCAGGTATTAGGATCAGGGGTTCACAGTACCTATGGAGTCCTTTGCCTACCCTACACTTTTGAGTTCGCCAGATCATAGTCTGCTTCCTCAACGATTCAAGTATACATTTATAACTCTTCAATCTTCTTTACAAAAGCTCATCGATACTCATGCTCGCTAAAGTGAGGGAAAAATGTATAGGAGCAAATTTGTACCTCTAATGTAAATTCCCCATTTGCATCTCCTCACCTTAGAAAATCAAACTTGAAGGTGAAATTCCACATCACCCATCTAAAATGCATCCACTTGGCACATGTTTTGTGTGTCAGTGGGGGAATTTTCATTAAGGACATGAGCACAACACATTGACATTTGTGTGGTGTGTTGTCATCCCTGATAGATTCATGCCTCTAGAGTTCGTAGGGACGTTACACTCCTCATTGGGGATGAATTGTAATGCGTTTGTTTGACCAATTGATCCAAAAATAGATCATCTTCTATTTTGGTATGTATAGGCATTCATTTCACAATCACTTCATCCTCTACACACTAATTCATTCATTCTTGTAGGATCTTGTAGCAATCTATCACATTCTCTAAAGAATTTTTCAAAACTCCATTGAGCATTATAGCAAGCAAGCTTGTTACTTCATCAATTCCATCCTTGTACATGTGATGCTACCATAGAAGCTACGAGTTTGGAGTCTTGTGAGACCTCCCTTCATCACTATTGTGGTTGTGTTGACTTTTCCAAGCTCTTCACTTGCATTCTCCCTTCATTGGCCTTGAGATCCTTTGGGTGGAGGTGGTATCACTTCATTTTCCTTTTGTGGCTTGATAGAGTAGCATAGCATCTTTTCTAGTGTTCAATACTTTCCTCTTCATTTCCTTTATCACACTTTCTACTTCATGGATTTTTTGGCTGTCAATGGAGGTGGAAACACCAAAGCGGGGGTTTGACTAAGGCAAACCCCTATACAACCTAAAATTTTCCCCTCTTTCTTGTGTGTAGGTGAATGTGCACATGGAGCTCACTAGAAAACTAGATCTTTAGTGAGTTGATCTTAATCACCCTTGTCTTCATATACTTGCTTTACCAATCATGTACTTACTTTTCATAGTTCATAATCTTGTTTATTTCATTAAATCTATTTAGCTAGGTAGTTAGTAGGTTGTTCGTACGGATGCTAGCATGCTAGAGAGACACTAGCCTAATGCATTATCATCTCAGACCCGCGCTTTCATCCTCAGATAGAGAGTTTTTGAGGTGTAGTTTGAACTCTAGAAATTGGCTCATCTAGCCTCATTTCAACTTTCGTTTATGTAGAGTGACAAAAGCATTTGAGAGTTCTCTTCATTCTTGATTCTTATCCCAAGCACCCGTTAGGTTGAGGCAAGTTAGGAAAACCCTCTACTCTGAAATCTTCATGACCTGGAGCCTTGGTGTCGCTAGTCCCCCTCTCTTACAATTATTATGTGCAAATATAAATTAAAGAAGAGTATATTAATAAAATTGAGAGATAGAACATGCACAAAATGGAGTAAACATAGGCTATGACCTAGAGAACCCAAAGTAGGAGAAAACTTCATAAGAGTGAGGGGTCCACTCCTCATGTCACCATCTATTTTATGTTTTGTGGAGGTTTAATACCTTCTTGAAGCCTTAATAGATATCTTACACATTCATGTGCATGTTGAAACACTAATACAAAACATGTCTTTGTTGGCATTTAAGAGACTTTATCACAACAAATATAAGTATTTGATTTATTGGAAAAGTATAGTCTAACATTAGAGTCGGGTTGTCCATGGAACATACAAATATAATAATATATGTAGATTATTCAACCTTGAGATTTTACAATAAGATGAAAATGAACACATCTACCCCACCAATGCAAGCAAAAAACTTTAAACCCCTCACTAAATTCAAGTGATATGAGACAATCAGTAAATGCTAGCATTTCAATATGAGTTGGCATTTCTATTTTGTATCTACTCTAGAAAACTCATCCTTAGTCATTAAAAATTCTTCTAGATTAACATTATTTGCTCCATTATAAGAAGAAAACTTCAAACCCCTCATTAAATTCAAGTCATATGAGACAATCACTAAATTTTCTAGCATTTCAATATGAGTTGGCATTTATGTTTTATTTCTACTCCATAAATCTCATCCTTATTCATTACAAATTCTTCTAGTTTAACATCATATTCTAAGGTCATTCTTGAAAAATGTGTCTACAAAATATACCATTACTAGGTAAGAATTTTCTCATCCTTAGTCATTACAAATTCTTCTAGATTAACATCATTTTCTAAGGTCATTCTTGAGGTATGTATCTATAAAATATAACATTAGTAGGTAAGAATTAAGGGATTCCTAAAGAAACCCAAAATAAAACATAAGAACTGTTATACTATACTGGCTACTAAAAAAAACAAAGAAAACTATATATTTGATTAATTGACTCATTTGTGTATGTTCAAATCTAGATGATCTATGATCAACTAGATAATGAAAGACAACTTTTAGAGCCGAGTTTAGATTCAAAGAATATGCATATACAATCATTGCACTAATGTAGCAACGTTTCTATAAGTACAACAGTGTTTGATTCTTAATTTCTCAATCCTAAGCTTGTATAATTTATGAAATAAGAAATTGTACTATGCTACTTAATTAGAAATTAAATAACAACTAAAAGAGAAAGAGAAAAGAATTAAGAACACTATATGTTTATCTTACAAACCCTCCAAAGAGAAAAAAAGACTATGGTAGTAGAAAATTCTTACTACCTCTATTATTTAGTAAATTTTTATATTCAATGAGTGCACAAATGATAAGATAAAATCTACCCCTTTTCCATTCATCTAACCATATTTGAACTTTAACGTTAACCCTAAAACTAACTCTAACCTTATTTCAATCTTACCTGACTTTGATTGATCTCTAACAATTGTTGAACCTTAATCAAACCCTAATTAAATTGTAACCCTTACCTAACCTAAGTCTAAATAAATAACCATAATCTTAATCTTACATGTGTGTATGTGTATACATATGTATATGCATACATATGCATGTATACATACATATGTAAATGTACATGTATGTATGCATGTGTATGTATGTATACATATGTATATGTATGTATGTACATATGTGTATGTATGTATTTATATATACATGTACTTACATATGTATGTGTATGTATACATATATGTGTATATGTGTATATGTGTGCATGTATACATATGTGTATGTATGTATGTATATGCACATGTACATAAATATATTTATTCATACATACACATATACATATATATACATACATACATTTATATATATATATATGTGTGTGTGTGTGTGTGTGTAGTGTAGTAAAATGGATCCCTTGACATTTTCACACTCGTTTGGGTCCTCCTTGTGGATTTTGGCTTAATGTTGCCTTGATTTAGTATTGTAATGTGGATAAAAAATTTGCATTAGATCTTGGTCCCTTGTGAACTAATGGAATTTAATGGTTCCTTGCTAAAGTGTTGTGAAGTGTTGTAGCACACTTTCACACTTTTCTAGGGTTTTATCAATTAACTAAGCATAATAAATATAATTTCAACATTAATTTTTCCTTATTTGGAGTGTTGTAAAGTGTTGTAACACACTTTCACATTCCTCTAGGCTTGCCATTAATAATTGGGCTTTCTTATGCTTTAATTGGCCCTATTTTTCATCCACACATCTCATTTATTGCATCTTTTTGAGGATAATCCTGACACCAATCAGTAACCAATCATAATTTAGGTGTTCCTAGCTTGTGTGGCCCAAATTTAGTGTCTAGGACTCCTTTTTCACCTTGGGTGAAGGGGACCCACCTAGATCTTTTGGCCTTGAACTAGTTTTTACACATTTCTAAGCACTTTTAATTTTCAGTCCCATACATTATGTCTAATTAGACTCATTCGCCACGTTGGGCGAATGAGTCTTTTGTGACCCAAATTAAAATTTAATTCAAATTTCTAGTAGGATTTTATTGTCATAGATTTGATGTCAGCTTTTAGTGTTGTAATTTCAAGAATTCTTGCATAATTGAGTATAAATACAAGGTTCTTTCACTCATTTCATCCTATCAAGAAATCAAGTAACCTAGGATTCAAGAGAGTTCATAAGAGTTTTTGAGCATTCACAAAAGAATTCAAAGGCTTTCAAGATCATATTATCAAGAAGTTTAGAGGATTTTTCAAGTGACAATTCTCATGTCAAAGATTGCATTCTTCATGTTTGTGATTGTGCTAACAATGGTGATGTAGAGTTTATGATTCATGCAAGTGTTTCAAGCAAGATAAACATCATTCAAGCAAGAGTCAAGAACCACATCCACTGCAACTATTTCAAGCATACTTGCAAAACTTTATTACTAGGGTTTGGTGAGTTGAAACATTACTATTTTTTCATTCATCATTCTCCTTTCATATTTACTTTCATTTCATGCTTTATTTCCAAAAAGGGGCTTGACCAAGGAAAACCACTATTCCCTTACCCCACAACATTTTTTTTCCATCTTTTTGTGTGTGATTTGCAAGGATAGGTTATAGATTTTCCAAGGAGAAAAGTTGGAGAAATATTTTCAAATCCTTAAAGTTGTCAAAGTTGTCATCAAGCCTTAGAGAAGCTTGGAGAAGTTCTACAGGTGGAAATTTGTAGTTTCGGATCTAGAAATAATTTAAAAAGAGCAGAGTAGACTAAGAGAAACAAAATTAGATTCAAAATTTCTAGAAAATCAGAAGTGGAATAATTCACCATAAGTGGCAAATGAGCCCCACTATACAGGCCTGACATAGATTTTTATAGATCTAGATACCCTTTTGGCTGAAACTTGCTCCAATGTATTTTCCTAGAAACTGGATTGATTCACCCAGCTTAGCGAATGAGTCGTAGTCAACATCAACAATAGATTTTTCAGTGATCCATATCTCCATTCTATCTTCTTCAGTATCCTAGGGGTGCACTTTCTATTTCATAGCTTTCTATTGCATTTTGTTCATCTTTCTAGGTCATTTAGTGTTGTCTTACATTCAATTAGGGTTTTGCACTGTGTTTTGCATTTCATTGTCTTTTCCAAGTCTAAAATTGGTGGTGAACCCCTCATTAGACATCATTTAGCCTTTAGGATAGTCCCTTTGCAAGATTTCAATCTCCTTTCCATTGAAATCTCAAGGATTTATTCTTAAGTGAAGAGTGTGAAGATTGTCTCTCTTCTTTTAGGTCAAAAACCCTAGAGGTGAAAGAGAGCCCCACAATTTTCTTCTTTTCAACACATATGTATACATACACATGTACACACATGTACACATACATACATGTATGCATGCATGTACATACATACATGTGTACACATATATACATACATGCACACACATGGACACACACACACACATATATACATATAATATACATATTGTTGAACATTTATGTACATATACACGGGTAAGTGCACCAAGATGGTTCCCAAAAAAGGGGCTTAAGTGGCCACTTTTTTTCTGAAATTAGGAAATACTGACATTGGACGTGAAATTGAGGATAGCTACACTCAAATTTTTTTGATGGAACAAAAACAAGGACCGCAGTGCTCCGAGTCTACTTTCTAAACTACTAATTTATTTTTGAAAATGGTTGAGATTAAGGGGTTCAAAAGAGGGACACACACAAATTTCTGTTGTTTCTGTCAGAAAAACATAACATAGCAACTCTTGTGTGACCCGAGCACGGTGAACTTTTTTTTAGTATTTTTAAAATCACTCCGGTCAGAAGTTAGATAACAGTATGTAGTAAGGACTGGATATTTTCTGATAATTTTTTAATGAATATTTGATTTTTTATTAATTTTCTAAGTGGGCACTTCCTAAAAAGCAGAATTACAGCCATGCTCCCTCAAATTTTGAAACTAAAAGATTTTTCTAAATTTTTTTTTTTTTTTTAAATTGTAGAGATAGATCTAGTTTCTAAAAATATAATTTATTTCAAATTTCGATGAACGGTTAATTTATAGCAAAAAAAATACCAAACACTGCTTTTTGAAGAAAAACGGACATACAATCAAAATAAATTATGGATGAAAAGTTTAACATTGTTAGAAAGTAAAAAAAATTACATCGTTCGAAAGCTAATAAAGAACCTAACATTACCCATGTATTCGATTTTCTTGTTATTGAACCAGATGCAATCTTGATAGTGAGCACAAACCCGATTATGTGAAAATTTGTTGAATTTGGAAAAAAACACGTCTCTGGTCTTTGGGAATGCCCTCCAAGCCTTTGGTTTGGTATTCTAAGGTAAATACCAAAGCTAAGGCTCGGGGATTTCCAATGCAAGATATAACGCGCTCGCGTTATAATGCGTGCGCGTTATCTCTTCCTTTTCACATTTTGCAAAGAGCATTACTAGCAACAAAGGTGGGAAAGGGTCGAAGAGGGTAGGGAAGGTAGGAAAGGGTGGGGAAGGGTGAGAGAGGG